>UCQR01001993.1:0-11634 GCA_900474235.1 Cecidostiba semifascia
GATAAAGACACTGTAAAATAGGAAGAAAAGGAAATAAAATGTGTGATTCACATTAGATTGACTAGTTCATTCATACAATTTTATTATTGAGTTTCGATTATAATCGATACATCTTTGATAATCGGTTACCACTGTTTAGAATGTGCGCAACGGGTACACAGGCGAAACACCTACAGAAGCACAGACGTGAGAAGTCTCAACGCTTGTGTAGCCGATGTACGATGAAACCCAATACATTATTATGCAAAAATTTATATCATTATACATCCATTGCATCGAGATTTATTATATATAAGTTGAGAATTATCAGCAAAACTATCAAAAACCAAACTATTAAATTATTAATCCTCGTTAGATAAAACAAATCAAAGTATTCACATGAACAAACAAAAATTATTTATTAGTTAGAGAAAACATTCATTGACGGCACAAATTACATTAAAAATAAATACGAAATTCATTGCTGTTCAAAACTAAAAATAGTCATTCTTGCTTAATGATAGTTTTTCTTATAATTCTGAAGATAAATCACGAGTAGCTGATATTAGCGTATCATGGTTCTGAACAGTTCTTCGATGCATGGCCATCGATTACTTACTAAAAACTTCCTATCACAATTCATGGGTTTGCGAGTAATAACGTGGTCTATATATTTCGCTTTAACGTATAGATATATATTCACAATATAATATTTGAGCAAGTCATTACTCGCAATTCGCAGCACAGTAAGGGGACCACGAGGGCAAAACGGAAAAATAAAACTTTAAAAAAATAAGCGATTTCATGAATCCATTTTATCAAAGATTCAATTAGAATGTGATGTTTGGAAAGCTGCTACCAAAGCTTATGGTATCGATAAAAATACTGTTTTTTTTTTGTTAATAAATAATCTCCAATAATCTTTTATCATTAAAGAAATGAGATGTACTTTGCGTATTGGCAACTGAAGCACCTTTGATATAATACAATTTAATCCTGTGCGAGTCGCGATATCTGTACAATTTGAAATAATGGAGGAAATTAATGTTCTCTTTCCTCACACTCCTGAGCTGACACGCCGTACTCATATTATAACTTTTTTTTATGTTATAAGACAATACAAAAAATAGAATTGCAAAGCTAAGGCATTTTTTCTTTTGGTACTAGGAATGTTAATAATCAGTTGCATCTCTATCAAGTACGAAAGTTTAATCCTTTCAAGAGTTGCCGCAGACAAAAGAACTTCTTAGAGTGTCGATATAGATGGATACAAATCATTTTGTTTTTTGAGTGCACCGTTATTACTTCCTAGCCTCCCTCTTGATAAATGCGAGTACATATATATATATGTATATATAGACACTTACGCGATAACTAATAATAAATATATATACAGTCTTATTAGAATTATAAATAAATGAAAAAACTTTCGTATACGTATAACAAAACGATTATTGCACTCATATGTTAGAGTTATAACAATTCCAATTATAACAAAAAATATATATATATATATATCTCTTTGATCAATGAAACTGACTGTCGGAGTTCCGGTTCGAATCAGTTTTCATAATATTATAAACTTGAATGGCTTGAATAATAATTCAGGTAAGCAAAGCGACGATATGATACGTGTACTTTTGTTTCTTTTGGTATATATAATATATATTAGAACTTACTTTAAAATTCGGGCCGCTTAACTATTTTTGATGAAAGATTAATGATTTAAGAATTACGCAAAACTCGAATCTATTAAGTATACTAAAATACTAGTCTGCTCCTATTGGTAACAAATATCGCCAAGCTTGTTCGAGGTTTTTGTTTGCATCTGAACAGCGACGATGAAGTTTGTCTTCAGGTGGTAGAGTCGACATTGGAAACTCACCCTGTTATACAAATTAATGTTAATTCCGATTCGTATACTCTGCTCCTTTATTATTATCTAAAATTGTAACTATCAAACTTACCCCCTTGGTATCTGCCCACAACGTTTCTAAAATTTCTTGAAAAGCGCAAAGCTCTCTGTAATTTGTAAAATATACGACCCAATCTCCACTGCTCTCATGAACTTCTCGACACGCAAACTCCTATTCAAACGAAATTCGAAATTAATAAAATATTGAATATATAAAAAAAGTTTTGCTAAATAAAAATTTACAACTTACCAGTATGCACCAAGATTGTTGTGCTAGAGGCACTCGAAAAGCAGAAAGGTCTTCAATGCTTGCACAGGAAAGCGTTTGACCCCTCTGCGTCCCAGGAAATACTTCTTTCATCGTTACTAAATGTTTCGAAGTAACAATCAAGCTACAGGCCAATGGATCTCTTTTTTCGGAGCAGTCAAAAAGGCCTGAAGCACTTTGAACGAAGCTCTGTAGCCATTCCGATGCTACATATTCATCCGGTGCAGCAAACTGAAAACATATGCAAAAATTATACTCACTCATATTTAAAATAAGAATAACAATATATAAGAAAAATAAGTATTGTTATCCAACCTGGAATGCTTTATTGGGCTTCAGTAGAATTTCGAAGGTATGGGGACGATGAGCATTGGGAATTCGCCGACAGCCCTCACACAGGCCACCTTTTAATGGAATGGCACGTTTCGGCAATCTTTGGCTACTGTCTGTGAACATGTAAACAACTCCACCTTTTAGAACGAAGTACCCAGCTTCCCAGGGGCTAGTTGGCGCGTTAGAATGTTGTGTGTGGTAAATGTGAGGTCGGAACATGAGATCGCCTTCCTTGGTTGGACCGCAGGGTGTTGTTGGCGGTGAAATATGATCGTCCTCCATGTATATAAGGCTATAGTGCTCAATTTTTTCATCCTGTAAAACCACGATTTATAAATATCGGCATAAATAATATCAGTGCCTCACAGTGTATGTATTTTGAATCGTTTTCTTTTCAATTTCGTATTCAAAAAGAGAAATTGAAAATAAATTTACCGGATGAACAGCGGTTTCAGCTAAGATAGAATGCTTGAGACTATGCATGTCATCATAATTTAATTCCTTGACCGCCGGCAGTCTAGGCTTAGACGGTGATCTTCTCATAGCAATTTCCAAATGAGTGATAAGTTCTGAAGTAGTCTGACTACTTCCTGTTGAGAATAAGTACTGCATTTCATAATCAGCATTCGATATTAATATCGTTTGTGCATTAGGTCCAATCTGCAATGCATGAATTGAATATTAATTAGTTTTGTGTTACACTAAAATTTAAACAAAAGCAATTTTTAATCGGCTTACCATGATAACGTCGAGTTCATTGTACGGTATAACAAACTGATTGCTGTATGTGTGTTCACCCTTCTGACCCGTTAAATAAAGCGTCTTATCCGTGAGCAAAGCCAGCATCGGCTTGCTCTCGCCGTTGGTCATGTACGAGCTTCTCACTTTATAAACCTTATACAACTCCTCTGTCTTGTCTCTATAAATATTTCTCTTGAATACCTCTCTCAGTTTCAAACTAATCTTCTCCCCGCTGAATTCCCTCTTTCCCGCAGCTACGTTCTCCTGAATCTCCTTCTCGAGTGCCTCGTCGAAATCCTTGACTCCCTGTTGATCGATCTTAGCTCCCTTGATGTACAGCGGACTGGCTCTGGACTGACTTTTCTTATCCTTCTTCAGCTCGAATTTACGCTCAGTGATGGAACGCAGGAACCTGCTAAGAAGCGACGTCTTCGAAGGTGCTTGTCTCAGTGCAGGCACAACTAGTCTGTTGTTTCCGTTGTTTCCCTCGCCCGAGATGATCGAGGTCATGTTGCGCTTTTTCACAGGCGAGGCCAGGTGACGACTGTTGCTACTGCCAGACGTAGTCGTGTTGGTGGTCGTCCCACTACCACCTGCGCTGTTACCACGATCATCTGTATAGTCTGAGGTAGTGGTGACGCTCTCGAGATCCGACCAGTCGCTCGAGCTCGCGTACTTTCCCTGCGAGAGAAAAACGTGGAGAGGTATTAGAGCGTTAAAAATGCATTGAGCGACGCTGCGGTTGTAAATGCATTGGCTTGTAAATGAGTAACTGAGATGCTTGCCGAAGCGATTTTTATATTGTTATTCAAGAATAAGAATCAGTGTATAAGAATACTGATTTATGTATCTTAGTGCAACTGATGAATCGTTATTGTTTTTCAACGATAGAGGAAAAGTGTCGACAAAACTACGACAACATTGATAACTGTTTAATCTTATTTAGACGCAACACGATTGTCGAATAAAGCGAACATATTTGAAAAACTACATTTTAACTTTCATTCGTATAAGTCAAAGTTCAAAAACATGTCATAGTAGTCATGCATATCACATAGTTTGAAGTAGACTAAAAAAAATTGATTCCAAGTAATATGCATTATATTTGTGTGTCACTCGATTACGTGCGGCGCATAACAGATCTAACTGTGCAAAATACGAATAAAATAGGATTCCTATATAAGAACTGAGTCTCGTTTTTATGCATATATTATAGTACGATTGTACGATTGTAAAATACTATAGTTTTATAAAAAAAGTCACTTACCTGATTTTTTGTGTTTGGCAATCTAGGCATTTCAAGCTTCATCGGCGGATCTTCGACGATATTTCCGCACTCCTTTTCGACGATATAGGCCTCCTGCGCTTCATTCTCTTCCAGTTCGATTTCGATCTTCGGGCGCATCGCTTTCGCCGGATCTTCTTGACCCTCCGGAACTCCACGCTCGCACATTGCCATACAGGCGCATTGAACTGCTTCTGCGCAGTCATCGTTTGGTGCTTGATTGTTAGATTTACGATCGGCATCACTGTCGAATACGCTAAGTGACGAAGATGAGGAGTAGTAGTCCGAGTAGGCATTTCTCGTGTTCGCGGTCTTCTGAACGTAAGGTGAGTCACCGTGACCACACCAGCTGTACCTGATCCAGAATCAAGCAATATTTAATTATTACAGATTAGAAACATTGTTTGATTGGTATTGTTCATGAAATAAGACGAGCGACATTACCTCCCCCTCTGAGCATCTTTCTTCGGCACGGAGTTGGGTGGTGCGAAGCTCATGGAAAAGTCCGTGTAATTTTCATCATCGTCGAGCTTCATCATCTTAAAAATATCTTCGTGAAAACTAACGCGCTTCTTGTTCTCGCCTCGTTTCTTCTTTCGCTGACGCCGCTGTACCAGAGCTTCCGAGCTTGACGACGACAGTATACTCGTGTCCGTCATGTTTATCGTATTGAGGATACTGTAAGGCGCCTCCGTATTGTCGCAGTCTGAAATGGTCATGCTCAACTCGAGAAGATTCGTGTCATTGTTGATAACGTACGAGTTGCGAGGATCTAAGGCCTTCTTGAAACTGTAGCTCGTGTCGCTGTAGTACGTCGAGCGTTTGTTGTAGGGTGCTTGAATGCCGTTGTTCTCCGCGTCTGTTTTGGTTTGATCTAGCTTCGATTCGTCTAGGCTTTTACTATAGAAATTGTAATCCTGAAACGATAATGAAGAGAATAAGGCTTAGAAAGTAGTTTTAATATTCATGCTATAAATGAGATGTAAAATAAAGCTGGCGTTTGGAGCCTTAGAATGCGTTTTGTGATTATTAAACGATGATAGCATGTGTAGTTTTGCAATGGAAATAAATTTACCTTTATCGTGTCTAAACTTGAGCAGTTCAACTCGTTATCGTCGAGTTTACTGGTAAGGTTTTGATTAATAATATCGCTTTTTGTGACTGTGGAATTGTGAAATTTATTACCAGCAACGGGTGATTGCTTAGATGTCTTGTTATTATCTTCTCCAGAGTCGCTCGATGAAAACGAACGTTCCAAATTTTTATTATCGTTAGTGCAATTATTAATTAACTTATATTTATTGTTACGGTATTTCAAAACGTTCTCGCTAGACCAATCCTCCTGAAACAGAAACGTGAAATCTCATTGTTAATTGTTCTGTAAATTCATTATCTGCAATTTATAAAATTGATAAACTTTCACGATACGAGCTTTAACTTTATCAAACAGCTATTGGTAGATAAAATAAATTATGATATCGGCATTAAACATTTTACTCAGCACTTTTGGAAAACGTAAAAAATAAAAAAAAATCAATTCCACACGAAAGCCATCATCAGTGCTAATTAGAAACTTTTTAATTTATCACTTTGTCAGATAGAAGAAGTTCCGATTACCCGATTTACGTACATAGTCGCGCGCTAAAAAAACATCATTATTATCATCATAAATAAGCAGAAAATTACGAACTATCAATAAAAATGATTTATTAGTTGAACTGCTGACTGAGCTGAAGTAAGAAAATGTGTCGAATATTGACGAGAGAAGTTATATTGCGTCGATATCTCTATAAAAAACAAACACTCGAGTCCGATGAAGTGCAAGAAAAATAACGGATTATCGTACTTCTTTATAACTGCTGGCGTCTGTCTCATTGGAGGCGTCCATGTCACTGTCCAGTGCGACGCCGCTGTCGCCGGGTGAAGCGAGACTTGAAGAGACGCTTGAGGAGCGCAGATGCAAAGTTAACGCTGTACCTGAAGGTGAGCCGCTCATAGGCCGCTGTGGCATGTAGTTGCAGATGTCCAAATACGTGACATCCTGCAAAGTAAAAAAGAATTCATTCGTTTATATGCACTACTAACTTCAGTCTTATTCATATTTTTGCCAAAGATACTCGCAACATAAGCAAGATAAAGCGCAAAGGAAGTTACACCGATAACCCTCCCAATTCAATAAACTCTCGACACGTTGTATCTGCATCGAGTAGAGAATCATCGGCAGTTGCAACGAAAGAAAACAAAAAGCTCCCGGCATCTTTCCGTACAATATCCGCCCCTACTTTCCCTCCTCTTGGTGCCTGTTGTCGTGCAGCGAGATTTTCCACGCGCAGATATTGAATACACGCATGTATACACGTACCAGCGCACCGGCCAGAAAAATAAGGTGCTCGTATAATGTACAGACACTCGGCTCGATAACCTGTTGCCCTCTGCGTATATATACTGCATGTGTGCATATATACATCGAGAGCGAGAAAGCAAAAACAGAAGTTCACTTCGTTAGGCGACGGAAGCTATTTATTACAAGTGATAATTGTAACCGGGGGGCGATTGTTGGGAGTGGATATCGCGGGCGAAAATAGGGACTCGCGGTAAAAAGCACGAGATCCTCCTCCTCCTCCTCCTTCTCTTCTCTCGGCGGTGATGTCCCTGAATTCAACGTGCGCAGAAACAAAGTTTATTTTTGCGCTTTATCTTGCTTTGGCTGCTGCGAGCATTATTAATATCCTTCGTGAAAGTTGCCATGGTGGAGCTGATGCGGTGCCTCGCCCGCGATAAATATTAATCTGTCGGTTTGGAGCACACGATGCGATAGTCGAGCTTTTTTGAAATGCGAGGCTCATTCAAATGTTCTTACTCCTCCATTGAGATAGATTTTGGTTTTTTAATATTCATACGAGATTGACTTGAATGAGTTATTGTGGAATTCATTTGTTAGCCGAAGGAGCATAATTTTCCTACGATTTTATCTAAATTTTCCATAGTTTTTTGAGACGATTTGCTTCATATTACTTTTGTTAAACCCGTTTAAAAATAACAAGTTGTCTAAGACATTCGAAAAAAAAAACGACTAGCAATGATTAGTGATCAGTAGTAGCTTGTGAGATTTACTCGAATAATGATCTTTATTCAGAAGTAGAATGAACTCACTGAACCTTAAGATTTGAACAACAATTTATTTTTATCAACCCCTTTTAATTTAAGCTTATCATGGATTTCATTTAGGAAATAATTACAGAGGGGGCCAAGTGGCGAAATTTAGTTTAAGATAATTCTTATAAAAAGGACGTTATTAATTTCAGATGGGAAAAAACTTATCAATTCCACAATTGATGAATTGAAATCCTTAATTTCATGTAAGAGTTAGTACTATATTGACAGATGATAAAAATGCTCTTGCTATTAGTTGTATGTCTATTGACCATTTGAATTTATCAGCAGATAGCGCACAATTAATTGCATACAATTTATAACTTTCAGTTATTATGCTAATCGTAATGTGCAATAAAATAGAAGCATGACTATGACGTGATAGATAACATACTTATATATAGTGTTTCGCAGTCAGCTTTATTGTAACTCACCAGCTGTAATGTAAATGATACATTTTCCAGTCCAGCCAACAAGTTGATCAGCTGGTTGGTTCTATCTGCATCTCGTACAAGAGCATGTTGAAAGTACTGCTTCTTCAAAGTTTTGATGTCCCTTAGCATACATGCCAAGTAACTTTCAAAGCTACCTTCACTCAACGTGTGATATAGCCAAGCTCGACCTACAATAGTCATATTTTTTAATTAATTTTATCATGATCATCTCTTTTATACTTTTTAGAACTCAAATAATTTATTGAATAACATCATACCTTTTCCAATTGATGTTAAAACATTCTGTAATGCATGTATGACAACAACCGTATCTTGATGGCTAAGTTCACGGGCTGTACCCCAATATCCATGGCGTTCAATGCGTAAACCATGGCGCAGAGCTCGATCTAACCAGTACACAAGCCAGGAGTCACCGTCAAGTACAACAGTGCCGTGCAAGCTCTGTGCATATACCTACAATTTAAATAGATAATAATTAATGATAGAATAGCATACTCCTATTGGATATTTAAAAAATTTGAATATAGTTCTTTGGCACAGTATATTTATAGATTTCTTCCTTTACAATATATAGTCAAAGGTAATGAGAACAACCAACAGTATCTAAGTATAGATCTGTGTCAATGCCATTGCGATATATCAATAATTATTGAAATTGAAGCTTTTTTATGTTATATAATTTAAAAAAACACAGCTGTTACTCATCAAACTTAAAAATACAATGAATATTGTTTTAAAAATTCTATAAAAAATGTAATAACTGTAAAAAAAACCTCATTGTTTGACAATAACTTGCATACATCGAATGTATCAAACAGTAAAAGATTACGGATGGTAAAGGAATATTTCAAAAAATCTATTTTCGTGTGTATGGAAATTTACCACTATACCATAAGCACTAATCTTATCATACACACATAAATTCCATGTGAGTCTACTTTAGAAACAAACAATGCACATAATCTCTACAGGCAGAGAACTGTTCATCCCCAGTGTCAAAACCATATAAATACAATATTGATCTGCGGTAAACAAAAGATTCCGTTTCTAGAAGCCACAGGCACTTGTACTATAGTTACAGTCGCGCTTTTAAACCAGACACAAAAGAGAGCAACAACGAGTATCAGAGATGCGAGCAGCAGCTGAACTTCTAACAGCTTACAGCTGATGAATAAGTACACGATGCGGAAACGCTGCAAAATAGCGGAGCGATGAAGTCACTCGAAAGAGATTTTTATATATATACATCTAGGTATATAAGCATAGGTTGGGCGTTAAATAAGTTTAATTAAGACAAAAGATGATATTTTGAAGAAAATACGAACTAGCTGTCACTTTGCTTTCGCTCCTAACAAAGTTCGTGCGCACAATGAGTCACTCGCTGTTGCACTTATATATAAGTATAAAACTGTAAAAAATTGAAGTCACGCTCTCTATACAAAGCAACGGTTGAATCTTGCATTTATCGAGCGAAATATAGATATAGGACAATCGCGAATAATGTGTGCTTTGTGACGAGTGACGAGTGTGAAGAAATATAGTATAAATAAGTATACTTTTGAGGTTAGAACAAAACTTGCAGCTGGAGACACTCGCGTATATAAACAAGTTTCGCTATATAATCAAACTCACACGAGGGACTTCTGTTGCACAAATATCTGATATCGTTTCGAAGTCCCTCAACCGACGACGATGACGACGACAGGTGATTCCTAAGGCTTATTTGATGTGTCGTGTGTGCCTCCTCTGCGGTATGTACTTATAAAAGGGCGAACGTTTTAAACTCCCTCGCGAGAGAGAAAGAGAGGAAACCTTTCGTGGCCGTTGCGATTTGAGGAGCCTCCGAAAAGACCATCAGCGGACAGCCTTGACGTCTCATTAAACAAACAATAATCCCGAGAGAGCTGAGAGGGACAGTGCGGAGGCGAAGAATAATAAGTAATAGATGACATCGACGAGGTGACTTTTTGCCTACTGTTTCGCATGGACTGTTGGCCCCTGATGGGTTAAGGGCGCTCGCGTCGCGCTCTCACTTTTACACACTACGTGCAATTCTCTCTCGCGCCCGTCTACTGCTGCGCTTATGCTCCTTTCACACTGACACTCACGGTGCAGTGGATTCGTTATTGACATGCTGGGCATATGCATGTATATGTATATAGTATGTAGGTGTGATCTGAAGACGCATTTATCGAAAAATTGCTGAAAGTGAACAACTTTTATGGGTGAGCTTGAGAATAAGTCCTTTGAAGGATAATGTGTTTTCGATAAGTGCATAGTTTTGCTAAACAAACAAATTATGAATTTAACAGCTTTAATGCACACTTTTTTTTATAAATGATCATATTTTAATTACTATTTTTATTTATTTTAAAACGGCGAGGTGTGTTATTTTTAATCTTAGATATAGGCTTTATTCAATAATACAAGCAGATAAATGTGCTGTTCAAATCACTCAACTATATTTTGGAGCAAAAATAATATAGGTAAATAGGAAATAAAGTATAATAAATCGAAAGTACTTGAGAGATTGCACAATTACAGTGTCTACTTAAAAGAAGCTTTCCAAGTTTGAGACATTCAATATGCCACATTAAAAGCGTCATAGTAGTTCATTTTACGGGCTTAAAAAATAAACAAATCGATTATATACTCCGATTCTCAATATTTTGGCATGACAATGTCGCAAATGTTAATAACGGACCAGGTCACAACGATCCGCATCAGTCATTTGTGCGATATCGCAGTCTCTCGAATCGATAATAACTATATATATACACACAAATCCAAAGAGTGCAAGCATGAAAAGCAGGTATCTACGTCGCGCACTGGCACATACACAAGCGAAAAACAAGGTTGCAGACGCAGCCTTAAACAGTACACACACATACACACACACACACACACAGCTATATTCGCCACAACGCGAAAATCAATTCCATCAGACACCCACGACACTCTCTGCACAGCTCAATTCTCGAGCCGACAACAATATAAGATATAATATCCAAAATATATCCCATACACACCACAGAGATGTAGTGTGTTTATATAATACGACTATAATACGTAAACAAATATATGCACTTACCAGTTTGACAGCTTTGGTGAGCTCCTGAAGAATCCGTCCCTTGGAGAGGACCTTGTCAGTGCAGAGCTCCATATCGACGTCCTGGCCAGGCATGTTGGCGCCTCCGCTACAGCTACTGCTGTCGCTGCTGTTGTTATTACTATTCAGAGCCACATTATTTTCGCTTTCCGGCTGCCAGATAAATTTCGCGCTGATGCCGCGACCGTTGTAATACTCGACGACACCGACTTGCTCGACAACACCGAGTACGTCCGGCGGCTGCTGCGACGGCGCATACTGCGCTACAACCTCCTCCTCGCACATCAGCCGCATTGATCGGCGCTGCTCTGGAGAATATAGTGTGTCTGTGTCTGTGTGGTGTGTATATAGATGTGTATAGGTAGAGAAAGAGAGAGAGAGAGAGAGACGACACGG
>UCQR01001994.1:0-15836 GCA_900474235.1 Cecidostiba semifascia
CTCTTTCTCCTGCCGCTGAATACGAGAGAGAGAGAGAGAGAGAGAGAGAGAGCTGTGGCTTGGCCCGGGCCATTATCCCTCGTAAATTAATAAAGTGGTTAACGACTACGAGAGATATAAAAGTCCCGTTGAGCGCGTTGAGACGCCTCGGTCCCACGAGAGAGAGATAGAAGGACTCTCTCTGCAGTGTGTGCAGTATAAGTGTGTATATGGACCCTCTTATTCTTAAAGGGCCCGATATGCCGATTAACCTTTTCTGCAGCAGCAGCAGCGAGGGATGCTTATATTGCATCGAAGAGAAAGGATATACACGAAAAAGTTTGCGTGACTTAGCCGAGTGCTATATATGTATATAGCCATCGTAAAGGTGAAAAAGCGTCTTGTTCATTATATGGCACTCAATTTAAAAGGGATATTTCTTTTTTTCCGCCAGATGAGAATATTTTCATGATGCAAATATACGCTGCACGCGAATAAGGGCGCGGAAAATCCTGGCTATATACTCGCGCGCGCATAAGCGGAGAGTGTATTATAATACCGGACAAAGTCGATCTTCCTACACGGCACGTCCATTACCGGAAACGGAAGCTCCTCCCTATACTGCAGCGAGCATCAACGTGTCACTATAGCGCTCTGATGCCTATTCTGCAGAGAAACGTGCGCGAGCTGTTTTTCCCATCTCTCTCTCTCTCTCTCTCTCTCTGTGTATATAGTCAACCCGAACGTTTCCTAGTGTAGCCGGGGAGATAATCCTCGTCAGACTCGATGACAATCGACGCCGAAACTCCATATAGACTTTGACTGTACGCGTTGCGGCTGTTATTCATTCCGTAGAGAGATCTGACACACACACACTGATATGCAGCTTTTACGCGGGATTCCGGGGAAATGAAGAATGAAGTCGAAAGCTTCAAGTGCACAGCTCATTTACTTTTGGAATTGTGATGGATTGTTTGACTTTTTAATATATACGTAAAACTATACTATATTGGACGAGTTTATACATGATTAAATTCAATTGACGAGCGCAGATGACATGTGTCAATGAACCAAGAGCCTTAGAGATATAGCCGCAACTTCCGTAACTTTTCTTCGGGTGTCAAGTCCAATTGAACGACGAGTACGTCTCAGGTTACACTGAATCAAAGATACACACACACACACACACACACACACAGACATACATGATACATACCAGTCTATTATCTATTAATATAGTCTGAATTCTCATGAGAACCAATCACCGAACCACATTCCACGTCAGAAGAAGTCTTTGAAAAAACGAGCGTGTGAAATGCGGGATGTAATATATAATTATTATACAAAGCGTGCGAATGACGATTATTTTTTTTATTTTTCAACAAAAATTTCATACCTATAATATACATATCAATAAACTGTGCGAATTTCAATACGCGATAATATATAATAGCGCCGCGGCGCGCTCGCCATTAGAAAACACAAAGGCGCGTTTCCGACGGAAAAGCAGCCGAGCTGAAGAAACGACTGCTTCGAGTAATGACCCAAAGGGCATTGTCTCGTCCCTGACACACGGGTATCTACACACACGCGGGAAAGTGAGACATTGTACTCACGCCCGCACTATCTCCTCTATATGTATATGCGCGCACTCTCTCACACATACAGCTATAGTATATAGTAGGTGTACTATAGTATAGAAGAGAGAACGGATGAATGAACGCGCCCACGCGGCCACTACGTGCACTCTCTCTACTCTCGCACTCTCGGCGGGTCTACGACTTCTATAATCGATGACTCGCGCGAGCGCGGATACGCACGTATACGCAATCGGACAGGTTGTTTGACTTGGCTCTTGCACTTGCGGATATATGCATATTCTAGTGCTGCGCAAACGACTTATCGCTTCGAGCTGGCCTTTCATAATTACTGTGTGTTATTTTCTGATATATACTATAATATATAAGGGCGACTATAGCTGCCTTCTTCGAAGCTTTGCTCGATGTTATTTAACCAACAATTTAAGCACGTTTTTCTCCACTTTCTCCGCGCTGGCAAGTCAGAGGTCAGACCTTTCCGAGACTCTTCATTTTTACAATCTATCTCAAAACAATGGCACGGGTTACGTAGATCCCGTATCTCCGGGGCTTCCTCCTTTTATTATTTACGTAAGTTGTTTACCGTCAACGCGATGTCATTTTTCCTTTGCAAAATGCTCAATACCACTATATATGTGCCGGAAGACCGTTATAAAACCGAGTGAATGGGATTTTTTTAGAAAATTTTCAAAAATCATGGAACTTATGTGTAAACGATTACTCACACGGCATATGAGATCATACGGGAGAAATTTTTAAGTAGGCGCGATCGTAAATAATGCAATTTCAAAAACATTTTTAACCGGCTGGATAAGCATAAAAATTCGTAGGAACGAACAATTTCCTCCTTGACTCGGACATCCCACGCCGTAAATCCCTCGATTTGACCCGCGACCCGAGAAGGTCGGTAAATTATATCTCTCATCATAATCAGTGAATATATACATACAACTATTATATGAGGAGCGTCTGAGCCGTCATTTTAATATGACTAAACTTCCACTTCCGAATAAAAGTCTTGTACAAAAGCTTCGTATATATGCTCGCCGGAATTCTGGACGGCTGCGTATAACCCTACATGTATAGGTATTTGTGCAATGTAAGGTAATTTACATGATAAAAGTGATTATTATAATTATTACATAGCGATGAAACTCGATCAAAGTAAAACGAAAGTTCAACAAGCACAAAGTATAATCGACGCGGCGAACTGGCTTTTGAAGCGACGTTACCGTGATTGAATTTTCCACAGTTTTTGTTTTCAGTCGCTCGTCACACCGTACGCACATTGTCCGCTATTTTCGCCGTCAAAGTCGGCGTTTCAAACAGCGAACGAAAATTGAATAGAACCGTTGACCGGACGACGCAAAGGAGACTGCGAAATTACCGATTGCGCCAGCCAAACTTTGTGTGCCCGTGTATTATACCGCTAAATGCATATATTTAGTCGCGAATTTTTTGCGCCAAAGTTTGCCAAGCGCAAACTCCTAAGCGTTTAGTTTTTAACGCAAATATATATTCTGCTGTCTCGAGATATCTATATTTTACCTCTAGATATTCTTTACGAGAGGTCATACCTTCCACCTATGCGTACACCTATTATCTCAAAGGGTCCGCCGTGTATAATACGAGCTCACGCATAAGTACTCGGGGGCTCAGAGAATGGCTAATTGGTCGTCGCAGCTCGCGAGAGATGCATATCGCGGAAAAGAGAGCCGACCGGCACGCGTTCACCTCTCCCAGTACCATTTACCGAGTCGCCCCACACTATATACTTATTTTGTCTTTGTTGCTGATGTGTTTGTATCACGAATTAAAATTTTGAAAAAAAAAAAATATCATTCACGAGGTATGTAAAACATTCTATAAAGTTAGACAGATCCATCATCGTATTCAGATTGGTATATACGCATGTATAACGTATACACAATTTTAATCGTCCCGCGTCATATAGATTATAGAAGCACGTCTCGTCTTATATACCTGAGTCGAAGAGCACGTCAAGATGATAAATGTGATAGCCCTAGAATCGAAATGAAATGCTCATGCCGCGGCTCTTCGTTGAAAACAGTTACGTGACGCAATTAGGAATTGCGGCCGTAACAATTCCGATCGTCGGTGGCGGAGGTAAAAAAAAAACGAAGGATTGGATGCGATCTGAATAGGAAAGAAGAACAATGATGCTGTCTGTGCGATATTTAAAGAAGAGGCTGCATCGATAGAGCGAACTTAGCCCTGATTGTAGATCGTTTCTTCTTAATTGCTCCGCGATACGGATTAAAGATATACAATATACATAAAATAGATACAATCTGATGTAAAGAGTTTGAAACCGGTATTTCCTGAATTATATTCATCGGAATACATAATACAATCATAATAATCAGTGAGCTAGTTTTTTTTTTCTTAATCATCGATCGTACTCTTTCAAAGAAGCGAAAATATTTTCCTTCGGTGTATCCACATCAACGATGGCTTGGAAAATAGTCGCGAATGAAAAGCGAGCTCCGACAAGAGACTGCAGCACGCGCGTTATTACCATTGTTTCGATATTCCTTCCCTCGTCCTACTGGCCTCTCCGGAGACTTGCACAACGATTCGTTGTTGTTGTCGTCGTAGTCGATGTCGTCGTCGTCCAGTTGCATGGCGCAATAACCCGAGTCACTCTCGTGTACTGCAGCCGACGTGCAGGTGGACGTTTGCAAAACAACTACGATACTGGATATCTTATAAAACAAATCGCCAAAAAAGAAACAGTTTACAGCTATAATATAGCGTATATTCGCGTGGCCTCCAATTATATATTATACTCGCAAAGCAAGGCTATAATGACGTTATCGTTCGGGTAGAGCAGATATATTTGGCGCTGATGCTAAATCAACAAAGCACCGCGGCACATCTCGACCAATTACCTCTCCCTTATGTATCGATTAAAGCGACGCTCAGATTCGCTCGTGGTCGCGGCTATACCTGTGAATTCACGGGCGCAGGTATTTCTCAGGGGGACTTGATCAATACGACTCTCTACTACCATTGCACGAGGGGGAGTTTTAATTAGGTGCTTTTGCAAAGTTGCCACAGGTTTTACGCTCTATTTGGCACGTTTCGCTGTGCAGGATCGTCTGTGGCCATGCTTCAGAGGATGTGAAAAGAACGGGTCAAAATAATGTTCTTTGTTTAAATCGTTTAAAAAAGTAACGAAATATATTTGCAGTAACAATCGACGTGCGGGGCTCTATGTTTACATAAAAGTTAATCGATCACAGCTGCATCCCGCAACAGTTTTATCATCTCCTCGTTGGTCAAAAAGTCGCAGATTCTTTCGACAATCTCTGGAAGCAGTTCAGCATCAAACAGACTGTTCAACAAGGAACTACAGCTCTTCAGGCACTTTAACCTCTCGACTTTTTTGTTAAAAATTTTACTTATCATTTCCCTGTAATAGCAAAACTGGTTACCGATCAGACCCATCTGGAAGTGAAGGATGTTCTCCTCTTTCAAGACCGGTGTCAGAGAAGCGCTTTTCTTGCTCAGCACATCGAAGAACGTGTACTTTTCCTTTTGCAAGATCTTAATCTTCTTCATTCTTTCCAATTCCTGTATATAGAGATTGTAGTCCTTGCTCCAGGTAGGACTGGCCATTAAATAACGCGTGATCTTGGGGTTGACCCACAAGTTCTGGGCCAGATGCAGTACTATGTACCTGATGAAGAGTTGGACGTGTCTTTTGGTGAAGCTTACTAGCATCATGCATGCAAACGGAGTGTTTCCGCTGTTATTCTCAATGTTGAAGTCAGCGCCCACCTCCAGCAGGTATTCTGTCCAGCCCTCCTCGGTATAGCTACTCTCGAATAGCACGTGGAAGGCAGTGTTGCCGTCGTTGTCCCGTTGATCGACGGTGGCTCCTCGGTTGATCAGAAGTCGCGTCATCGCATAATTCTTTAGCTTAACGGATCGCATCAGCAGCGTCCTCCCTTCCTTGTCCTTGCGGTTGATGTCTGCCCCCTTGTCGATCAACATCTGCATGATGTTGGTATGCCTGTGTTGACTGGCTGCGAACACCGGAGCGTTGCTCTCGCTCCCAGCGTTGACGTCCGCGTTGAACTCCAACAGAAGCTGCACTAGCTCCGCGTTCCTCCTCATGACCACGTATTCCAGTATGCTGGACCGGATGAAGAATTCATTGACATTGGCTCCCCGCTTCAACAGCAACCTAGCCAGGCTCACCATGTTCATACAGACCGCTAACGTCAGAGGTGACATGTCGAAACGGTTTTTGGTGTCGATGCGGCAACCTCGGTTGATGAGCAGCGTTGCCAGCTCCTCGTCCTTGTTCTGCACTGCGATGTGGAGGGGGGTTGAGCCGTGTCGGTCGCAGTTTTCGAGGTTGACGCCGTTGTCGAGCAGGAGTTCGAGGAAGCGAAGACGGGATTCGCCTTTATCGATGACTCTGAGGACGAAGAAGAGAGGCTCTTCGCTGTACTTGTTCTTTACATCGGTCGACGAGGCCTTATTGTCTAGGAGGATCTGAACCAGCTCCTCGTTGCAGTTGATCAGAGCTGAATAGAGTGGCGTAGACTGGTTTCTGGTAAGCACGTTGACGTTGGCACCCCTGGAAAGAAGATACCTCACGAAATCGACTCTCTCAAACTTCACGGCAAGATACAGCGGAGTCTTGCCCATGTCGTTCTGAGCTTCGATATCAGCTCCACCGTTCTCTAGCAGCAACTGAGCTACCTTGATGTCTGAATTTTGCATGGCGTAGTGAAGAGCCGTCGAGCCATCACCGGATGGTTCATCGATGTCTGTAATCGAGTCCAGCAACAGTTTTACTACCTCGAGGCTACTATGTTTCGCCGCGAGATGCAGGGCATTCTGTTCCACGACGTCGCCGCTCTTCGACTCGTTTCCGTACTCATCGGCCTGATGGAAGCAGAACTTCAGGTTTGTACACTCGCATTGGATTTCGGAAAACGATGCGTATTTGGCATAGGTTTTCTCTTTTACGTCGGCGCCATCGTTTAATAGAGACCTTATCTCATTTACGTCATTGCCCAAAACTGCTACGTGGAGCCGATTGTAAACGCGACGTTCGTCTTGGTTGTCGGGACTGAGAGCTTGCTGCTCATGCTCAAGATTCACTGCGCCGTCTTCTGCCATAGTGCCGCTACTCAAGTCATATCTGCAACATAATAATTAAAGAGGTAGTATTCATTTGATGTTTTCAAAGTCAATGGTACATCACCGGTTCAAATTACACCGCAGAGTTTGATTTTTAAGCGAAAGCTTCAGGGGGATGACTCTACGGTATGATTATTTACGGTAATTGAAAGAGCGGAAAAAGAATCAGCTTCTTGTGCGAATAAAGGTGAGGCTAGATGGTGCACGTACATTTTTACATCGCAGGACCCGGAGCACTAGGTCACAGACAGCTGCGCGTTCTCTATTACGAGACTAGACGTAAATATACAGACGTGCGTGATGTGTATACTCGTCTAACAGTCTCCTAGCTGCATCGAGTCGTGAACCGTAATTCCGCGGACACGCAAGAAGTCGTTGCCGGCCTTGTACCTGTTTTAAAAAGACGCTGTTATGTGCTCGACCGCTTTAGGATTTGTAGTGGAAAGATTTTATTTATAATTTCACATAATCTCCTAATCTTTTAAACATTGAAAACAATCAATCGATTATTACCATGACGAACGGAAAAATTAATGCATACATCGGTAACATCACACGAAATCCTTATAAAGTCTGCGGCAAGCTGGCATTAAAAACGCTTTAATAATAATTAAAGAGAGCCGTTGAGCCCACCTACTCTTTCTCTTACACACCATGACACCCGGGAAAGAGAGAGAGAGAGTGAGAAAAAATGAAGCCCGGCTCGTGAGAGTTAATTGCCGCCGCCGTCGCGCTGACACTGCGTGACAAAGGGGATGAGGCTGACGCTGCGCTCGATAATGGGCTTACGCGGAATAAACGACTTTAGGCATTTTTTTTACTTTTCTATGAAAACTATACTCTCAAATGACTGTCTCGTCGCCGCGCAATAACAACTATACTTTGTTAATCAGCCGAGATAGAAGCCATCACCGGTCGAAACGCTTAATCATCCGCGTATAATCCAATCTTCATGGCAACTAAATAAAAGCGCACAGACTGAACAGTATATACACAGGCTCTCTCATCCTTTCATCGAATCAATTCCGAGTTTCGTTAATTCCCGAAGAAAGCTCGAGCTTTCATCGCAGCGCGCTCCAAAACTTTCTGTCGTCGCCGGCGCAGCAGCAGCAGCAGCGTCCGAGACACTTATCGAATTATCAAGTGCACTTCGGGGAGTTCCAGAAGCAATAAACGCCGCCGTTGGCTTAGCCGCAGACCGAGGGACGAGTGCAATAAACCAGAGGGAAGAGAGAGAGAGAGAGAGAGAGACGTTTACAAACGACCGGCTATATCCGCGACAAAGTCAAGGACTCGACGTGTGCGGCTCTTTCTTTAATATAATATTGGATTTTATACATCGAATCATCAAAAATAGATCCATCAACATTACAAACGCATTCAATTACAGTATAGTACGATAAAAATCTGACGAACAAGTGAAAAGAGCAGTATATATATGAGCGCACGTGCGAGCATGAGTCATATCTCTCGTCGTCGGCTATATTGTACATGTTCCGAAAATCGCTGCATCGGCGGCTATGTGTATAGCCCGTACGGCTATCTCGATTTTCGGCTTGTCCTTGAAACGTCGAGCCGCCCTCTATACACAGGATTTTCCCTTTCATTCATTCCGCCCCTCGTGCGCTCGGTCCAAAAGACGAGCCCAGCGAGATAAAGGAGAATATCGGCCGACGTATACAGCGGGAGCATTGAGGCTCGAGGGTATATACTGCCGCTTCTCGATTATTTCCGAGCCTCGTTATAACGGCACGTAGTGTTATAATATTATTGCTATTATTATTAAACAGTTGACAAATTCCCGAGCACACGCGATAAAAATCCCGAAATCATCCAGCTCACATAAATCCGACAAACCCGCCGAGGAATTTCCACCAGCACATCGATCGAACACCTTGTCTCTCTCTCGGAAGCCACGAGAGATGCAAATGGAGCAGCGTGTTATCCCCTGGCGCAGCAGCAGCAACTCCTCTTCGTCGTCTATAAGGAATTACCCCCCTGTACACGTTTTTCTTTGCCGCGCGCGCATACTTTTCTCAAATCGCTCTGGGGCTTGCGCAGACGCTTGTGTATGTGTCTGTATGTGTGTGTGTATGTACACGTGCAAAGTTTGCCCGGATTGACACACGCGGGGAAAGGGAGTTGCGGAATTTTCCAGGAGAGCCGCGGATCCCGCAGCTGTCAACGGGATTACTCGGCTGGGAAATCACTGCTGGGGTGGATTTCTCAGAGAGAGAGAGAGAGAGAGAGAGAGTTGGGAAAATTGACTGTTATGACGAGTGTTGTATATACTCGTGCGTGGGAAACTCGTCGTTTATATTTTTCACTCCCCGCATACACAATTGATGAATCGCGACAATAACGACATGACGACTCCATTAAAATATCGTTATACAATAAAAGTATAGAGCGGCTGCTTGGTCATGTAGAAGAAAAAAGAACGTGACTCCAGGGGCTGACGCAACGCGAGCCGCATAGCCCGAGGCTGGAGCGCTGTTTGTGCCGAATAACCTGTGCGCAGCCCGGCGCCGTCGAAATATGCGTGCACGTATAGACGGAAAAAAAGAAAGGACCCACAGCCGCCGCCGTGCTGCACCCCCGCGAATTCAACGGAGGGGAAGAGAACAGACAAAGACGGCAGCCGCCGTCTCGAAGTTGAATCCTCGAGTCTCCAAATCGGCTGTGTGCACGGCCTATACACATACACGTACACTATAACGGTTATATACGTACGCAGGAGAGAGAGAGAGAGAGAGAGAGAGAGAGAGAGAGATGGGGGTAGGGAAAGCCACGCCAGAGAGCGCCAGCGCAGGAGGGTTGTGCAGGTTTCGTATTGATTCCGCGTCGGATGATTCATGGGCTCTCCACCTCTGCGCGCTCTCTCTCTCTCTCTACCAACCCCCGCTACTCGCGCGCAATATTCTAAGCGACCCCTCTCTCTCTCCCTGAACAGCCAAACTTCCCTCTCTCTCTCTCTCTCATTATCTCTTGGAGTTTCTCTCTACTATCGCGGAGTCGACGCTTTTCAGGAGATTCGGTCACCGGAGGAGAGCCGCTCTTTTGGGCTCTTTTTGGCCTTGGAATTTTCGGACAGTTTTTTTCGAGAAATTTCGAAACGCGCTGACTCATCGATTTTCGTGGGCTGTATTGTGCGCAATTCGCGTGCGTTTTACACACTAAAACGAAAATTTCAACGCACCGGACTTCAAAGAAGTATCTGACGCGTGACCACCCCTCACTTAGAGTATATGCATATCCCTCCCTCGAAAGTAAAAATTCTGAAAACCCACTGTACACCTATACGTATTTCAAACGCTCAGAAGAGAACGAGAGCCAGCCGATGCATTTCTCTTTGTCACCCATTTTTACTCGAGTCCCCGCATATATATAGTCTGCCTATATGTATACACACGCGCGAGCGCGAGGGGTAGCATAGGCGCACACTACAACAACTCCTCGCGAAGGGGGCGACTCGAGACTCGGGGGGAGATATCGGTCGACGACAGCCGGACGCAGTTTTCTCTCTCTCTCTCTCTCCGGCGCGTCGGGGCAGGACGACGACGCCGAGGACACCTACCTATATACTATATAGGCACCGAAGGGGAATATACGTACATATACAGTCTATGCACATGCAGGGGTTATGTGTATATACTCTGAATCGGCGATCGGATATAAGTATATATCCTATATAGTGTAAAATTGCTGGGTTTTACCCGCGCATGGGCACCTATTGTTTTCGGACGCGGCGCGAGAGATGCTCATGCGCGCAGTGCGAAACGAATTATTACTCATCGGCTTCCGAGAAGTGATCGTATACTTATACTTACTCTCTCCTTATAGGCGCGTTCTCTTTTTATGGAAAAATGTTGTTAGCTCAGTGAGTGAGGGTGTAGACGAGAGAGGGTGGCTTGCGCGAGATATGGGAAATCGATTGCCGACGAATCGCCGGGGCGGTCGAGACGACGACGACGACGACGACAACAGCTATATATACATATGTATTCTAGACGTTATACTTGCGGTATATAGGCTGTGTTATGCTAATTAGATGACGGGGCGGCTTATTAAGTTTGCCCCTATATGTATGTGTATATGCGGTGGCGGTGTGTAACTCGAGGAGAAAAAAGTGCGAATTTTTCGATGGAAATTTCAGATTCGATCTCGCGAGCGCGATATGGAGATGAGAATTAAGGCCGTAATGGCTCCTCGTGTGTCCACCTGTCAACTGGACGTGCGACGCGCCCTTCTCAAAATGAAACGTCAGGATCACGTATAAATGATGAGACATAATTTTTTAATGGTCGCATATCAGGGTGCATCAGTGCTTGATTAAATATTTAAAAAAAATTGGTGTTGTTGTGAATATTTTCAATCATCATCAGAACAAATTCAAGGATATCCTAGCTGATATATGAGTATCCAGATGAAGCTAAAAATCTTTGCAACAGCAATCACCACCACTCGATATTAATAAGCGATTTAAGTGATTTGCATGCGCTCGTAACTCACGAAGAAGGCTGTACACACTTGGCTTTAATTAGATTGAAATTTTACGATATTTTCCCAGAGTGTATAGCTCGCGGCAACGGCCGTAAAAATAAGTCGCGGCGGCGAGTAACGAGAAAACCAATCGCGAATAATATGACGCAGAGGAAAATGCACAACGCGAACAGTGACAAATAAGAGCCGAGACTATCGCAACTACTTGCCTCCGACGACGTCGTCGCGACAGTAATTGCGTTAGGGAGCTGAGTCACGTGCGGAGTTAAGGAGTCGCCGAGTAAAAATACGAGCTTTAGTTGTAATTTTTAAAAAAAAATTTTTATTAAGAAATATCGAGTGCATAAATCAGTATTTCTCGCAAAATCGCACACTGGCAATATTGTCCGTTTCTCCAAAGCAGTTTAAATGACAGCTCGAGAACGAATGATAACGACCGCACATATCCAAACATCCTCTCACAGCAAACAGTCTGCACAGAGACACACAGAGAGCGTATAACGTTGCAATACTGTTTCATTCCGCGAAAATTCGCTCGACAGTTCCTCGTAAGCTCGATCGATCGATTCACCGGAGCGACTCTCGTATTACTCGTGCATGCACACACGCGCTTATAAACCGGAGCTACTGCACCTGCCCTCCCTACTCCTCCCTTTGAGGAGAGAGAGAGGACGGAAAGAGAGAAGCGCGAGCGAGAAGCTCATTATTTTTAGAGCGTCTTAGACACGGTCTGCGCGCAGCTGCTGCACCGTTCGCGAAAAAATAATACACTTATAGGAGACTTGGAATAAATTGAAAAATCATCGATTTACCGTATATTCTATATCGAGTGCATATACTATATAATGTACTCGTGCAGTAGAACATTTTACCGAGACGAAAAGAAAAACGCCAGAGAGAGAGAGAGAGAGAGAGAGAGAGAGAGCCATTAAAAAACACGGCTAATTTTTTATGCGTCCCATTCCGCGTAAGCTCTCTCGTCGCGTGCGATGCAGAAAAGGGGCTATTTTTATGTTTCTGCACTCTCGTTTTCACCCTCCGCCTGATGTATATACCCCTTTCCTCCTTCATTTCCATATTCGAAAATAGCGAGCTCGCGCGCGAGACAAGCTGCAACAAAGAGGGAAAGTAGCCTTTATTTTGGGAACACGCGCGAATGACGATGACACGACCGTGAATCTCCACGTGCTCTCTTTCATCCGTTTCTATTCTTACTTACGCGATGTATATAGGATATAATTACAATGTTATACATATGTATACAGTCGGTGCAATAAGAAATTGTATATTATAGAAAGCTCTCACGGGTCGAGTAATTTGTCACTATTTTTTTTCCTGACCGCGCGCGCTAATAACTTCAATTTGCCGCACGCGCAAAAAGCCCGCATATTTTCGCAGGCTGCAGCGACGAGCGCTCTCTCGCGCAATAAATACAATACACGCACACACACGCAGAGTGTGTAGTCTATACCGCGCGCCCGCGCGAATAATAAAGTCAGCCGTGACTGGGGCTCGAAACGACGGAATCCGAGGAATTTATATCCCTCGCTATGTGCCTCTCGTACATGTATATAATCCTTGCGAGTTGAGAATGAGAGAGAGAGCGCGGCTTTTAAAATGGCAAAGTTCGAGGCGACTTTTCACATCTGGCGAGATCCAAGGCCGGCCAATCAACCGCCAAGAGAGAGAGAGAGAGAGAGAACTCGTTGGTGCGGCTGTACGCACGCCCGAGCAATAGTCATATTCAAGGACAACCAGACTCGTGCTTGTGTCTGCGTGTGTGTGCGTGTGCTTCGAACTCTCTTCGATGTATGTATTATTTATATCCGTGTTATTAGCGATCTCTATGTACGCAACGACGACGACGATGCGGACGAGGGGGATATGAGATGCGAATTTTACGATAGGTTCTGCGGAATGACACTTGCCAGAGAAAGAGAGAGAGAAAGAGAGAGAGGAGCTTTGAAGTTTTATTTTTTTCGAGCGGCTCGTTGCATGCTAATTGCGCGCTGATTTAATTGAGGATGTGTGTCGGCCGGGCTTTTAACAGTGGAAAATCACGATGCGACGGGCCGAAAGTTTTTCAAAGCAAACTTCAAAAGATCGCTCTTACGCGGAAGTGAATTTAAAATATGTCAGGGTAAGTATGTGTCTTCTCTGCAGTAAAAGGTATAGCGATGAAATTTTCAAAATGAACATGTCAAGAGTTTGTATTTCTAGCGCGCGGCAAAGCTGCTTTACCGCGCGTAAAAGCAAGCTTTTCCAGAGAAAATCTCTTGCGAAAATAACCAAAGTTAGTCTAGAGAAAATTCAAAGAGCTCAAGCCATCAGCTGATATGCACTGCACACGTTATATTATATATTATAAAAACAGAGATAATATAGCATTCTCGATATCATGACAACAACAACAACAACAACAACAGCCTCGATGTCCTCGTTCACGTGAATTTATTCGACGTGTCCCGAGAGCGAGCATAAACACGTCTTACGGTCAAACGTTTACCCAGTGCCAGGCTGTTATTAAACATCTGCAAAAATAGCGCAAGCAATTAACACAGCTTCGATACAGCCTTTTTTTTCTCTTCAATAACGCATCCTCGGACTTAACGAACATCCATTAGCAGCAGTTATAGTACACAAAATGCGTTGTACTGAGCAAAAATTTATAGTAATCGCGCGTACGTGGCTGCACACTAACGAATGAAGATATGTAAACCGCCTGCACTTTTCGCCGCCTGAAATTATAGTGTATTAGTATACGAGAACGCGACGACTGGCAAATTGCGCACTGTGCATATTAACTAGAGACATATAACGCGCGATTCATTCCGTGCATTACGATTTTATGTAAAGTTTACCCTTGCTATTCATTCTCTCGAAAGTCTCGACGAGCTTTGCATCACTACATATATACGATTTTCGCAAAGATAACCGAAAGAAAGCTGCAGACAAGGCCATCAACCGGTGGAGCATATATCGTCTTGCAATTTGAGCATCATACACCGCGGCGACAAAAAGAAGACTGGGGAGCTGGAAATTTCTCGAAGGCTGCAACTTCGTCGATCACGATGATGATGATGATGATGATGAAGATGAAGAAGAGAAAAATCACGCGCATACATATACACACTTATACAGGGAACCGGTCGCCGGTGCAGCTGCATGCGATAGATCGAAATCCAGTCGCCGCCTCTATATGTGCTGCTTTTGTGTCAGACGATGAACTCGTTGACACAGATCGATAACGTGTATAAGAATACAAAGTGACTTGTGGTGTAAATTTTCAAGAGAAAGCAGACGCATTGCAAATGAAGCTTGATTGCATCGCTAGATTTGCAAGCGAGCATGTAAAATAAACGCGAGCTGCGCAAACACACGTTATAATACAGTTCGAAAGGTAAAACCAGAGGAGGAAGGATAGCGGTTGTCGGCGGGGCTTCGATCGTATCGATCCTAAAATCCTCGCGACACCACGGTTCCGGTGCCGCAGTACGCTGCACTCGCTTATTTTGGCTTCGTTCTAGGGTTACAGCCCTATCAGCCTACACCTCTCGGAAAGGTGGTCAGCGGGACTTGCTGCGCTCCAGTCGGTTGGACAGGTATTGGGAGGTGTCGACGATAAGAGCCTTTATAATTTGACGACTGCAGAAGGGGATTGCTTTAAATTTCCGTTACCCCCTAAAATCTGGATAAAAATAATGATCTCTTCCCGCGCGTTACACATTCTATACAACGACTCCTTCGAACCGAGAGCTGTCAAGGAAGCAGTCCAAGACGACGCTATGTAGAGAGAAACGGTCGTTATAAACGCGCGCGCGCGCGCGCTGAGAGGATATTGCTATAGTTCGAGAGGATCCTCACTTTTTCTCTCTCTTCTTCTCTCTCTTCTTCTTCTTCTTCTTCTTCTTCTTGGGCCGCGGGCGGTTGCCTAATCTCGTTCACCTTCGAGGATTCCTGGAACAGGTATCGGGATGGGCCACACTACACAGCAGCAGCAACGCGCCGCATATAGCAATGAGTTGCGATCTTTCGCCTCATCGTGTTGCGGAGAGCGCGGCTCTCGATCTTTTTCTAGTTTCGGCGCGAGCCGGAATGAATTGTTTCTCCGTAAAAAAACGTATATATATATATATCGATGAAAAAGATGCCGCGACTTCGGGGGAGGTGGCTCTCTCGTCGGATTATACGCGCGACACACTGGTAGAAAGAGAGAGAGAGAAAATTGATGTAGATTAGATTTTTGTTTATGGCCACAACGGACGATTTTTTCTTCGACGGCTCGCCGCAGTGTGAGAACTTTGGTTTTGAAATATTGAGAGAGTGAGATAGGATGTATTTCTGCGTATATAAGTTTAGAAATTAACGTTCTCTTATAACTATGGGCGATCTCGCTGCGTATATTTATTTATACTATAGTGACTGCTTGTGAAGAGAGAGGCTCTCGGTTTAATTATACTTAAACCGTCTCGTTGAGCATCTTTACAACAGGATAAAGCGTTAATTCGATACTTCCTACTTGGCGGTGCAAGATTTCATCTTTGCCTCTCCTCTCTCTCTCTCTCTCTCTCTCTC
>UCQR01001995.1:0-13468 GCA_900474235.1 Cecidostiba semifascia
GTGTGTGTATGTGCATGTGTGAGAGACGGATCTCTGACTCTCCGGGGCTTAATGAAGGCTGGAATCACCTATGTAGTATTGGATTTTTCGCGATTGATTCGCACCTCGGATGTTATCGTGTTACTTTTTTTTTATCTAGGAGGTTTTTTTAATTAGACTTTTTATCTGTTCGAACAATTTTAGAATATAAATGTGCAGAGTATCTCTGATTTTTTTCTAGAAAGATTTAGTGTTTAGTAATTCTAATCTTTGTTTTAAAGAAAGCTTCGTTTAATCGCGAGATAAAAAATACTTTGTCTTGTCAAGTTTAGAATAGCTATTTCAGTTTTTGAACTGTGAAACATAGTGATCCATTTCTTTACAAACATTATTTAGCATCCTAGAGTGATTACTATGAGTAAATAGCCATTTTTATTTTCAGACGAGCACAGAGAAAGCTATTTTGAAATCATCTTATCAAATTTTCCAACAATCCTTAACTCATGCCTCGTAATTAATTAAACTCCATCTGTCGACTCTTATTAATGATTTCAATCCTTGATTGAAAGAAAATTTTATAATACCTTCATCGGCTCATTAATAAATAATACTTCGTCTTGCCAACTTTAGAAAAGCTGTATACTTCATTATTTAATCTGTAAAATACATAATCCATTACTCTCCCAACATTACCCAGCATCTAATAGTGATTTTGATGATTAAAATCTCATTTCTATTTTCAAACGAGCACAAAGGCAGCTATTTCAAAACCATCTTATCATATTCCCCAACGATCTAAATCTCATGCTTCGTGATTAATTGAACGCCGCCTGTCTACCCTCTTAACATTCATCGATTTCATTCTGACGACTAAAGCGAGTCTCGCATAATCGCCTGGTTATTAATTAGCAATTCTAACGGCGCCGCGCTCGTCAAAGCCACCTAAAATCTGCATACGGCCTCGTCCTGAGATTTTCGTCGCGGCAGATTGTGCCTGAGATTACGAAATTAACCCCTCCGCCGGCGAATTATTTTACGAGAGTCGACGTCGGGCCTATTTGAGTTTTAAAAACGATTAAACTTCGTCGCCGCCGGAGGAGCATCTTTCTCGCTGCGACGTTCTTTACGATTCCTGTAGTTAAGGATTTATGCTCTTCTCGAAATACGAGGATTCATTACCAGGGATATCGTAAATGTTGTACGTATATAGATATATAGGTATATATATACATGAGGTTCATGTGGTTATATTTTAGGCCGAGTTTACTGCGCTAGAGATATATCCGGTTATAAAACTAGCGATTAATTTTCGTTTAATTAAAAAAATTCTCTTCTCAGTACAAAATCCAATTAAACTAATTCATTTTCGTTACACGCTAGGCTAATACACATATACTGTTAGAACGATATTTAAAATTTTTTAATTACAAAAATTCAATCCAATGTACAGAGGACAGACAAAGCGAGGAAACGTCAACAGAATCTGGCATCACAGCCGAGCTGTGTATATGCATTAACATACATCAGTATTGCGCAGAACGAGAATGAAATGACCAAAAGCCCACATACGCAATAATGAGAAAGTTTTAAACTCAATCAGTCCGAAGCGAAGGCCCAGACAACTTTCAACTCCGACACGCTTAAATTATTTTCTATAGCCGCGGGAAAATTTAAATTTCATACGATTGTTAGATACGTATAAATCAACTGATTCCCAGCGCGACCACGAGAGACGTGTATAACGTAGATATAACTAAAGCTCAAAAATACAGCAGTTTCAAATCCCTCAAAGTTGAAATTCCAAAAACAACAGCGCGCTGCTAATTCGCGCTCACTGCAAATTGAGCGCATTCACAGCATATCGAACTGCTGCAGAGAGAGTGAGAGAGAGAGAGAGAGAGAGAGAGAGAGGGAGTTGAGGCCACGACACATAATGAGAAAGTTCAAAGCTCAATAAACTCCAAGCCTGACACGTACAGATACGAGAGCAGATGTAGGCGCGAAAGCCCGAGAACAAAGGGACCACCACGCCGGGCGCTAACTCCGTCGATGAACCATTAGCAGCGCTGCCGTCGCCCTTATTCGAAGAACGAACCGCCGCAGATAATCCACGCGCTATCGCTCTCGACTCAGCTTTCGTGCATAGTATATAGTATATAATTGCACTACATAGCGAACGGCTTAATTGGAAGGAGATCTACTATTGCTACGAGTCGAGAGACTGGCGGATATTATTTATATCGCACCGAATGCCCTCATTCCCTTTGACGATGCTAGATACTTCATCTTTTTTTATGCGTCTCTCTCTCTCTCTCTCTTTCTCTCTGCGCAAGAGAGCTTCTTTCCCATCTCCTGGAACCATTATGCTCTTTCGATATTTCTTCCATTCCTCGATCTTCTTCGTCTTCATCGCTCGCGCTACTCTTTTTATTGGCCGTGAGCAAAGGCTGTGTGCCATTCTCTTTGATCAGCCGATGCTGATTTCCAGAGCCAATGCCGGTTGGCGGCGGAAAGGAAAATAACTGAATGATGATGGTGGAATTGAGAGGGAGCGAGCTGTGATCGAGCCGTGTGTAATGCAATTTCGCCCGTTTCTGCAGAGCCCAGGATCATGCTGGTAGGTGCGAAACTGCCGGGTTCGCTGCCCTCTCTTGTGTCTGAGGAAATTATTTCAACGGGACTACCGGGAATTCTCTCGATGTTAATTGGATTACTCGTTTTTTTTTCTTCTTTCAAAGCTTTGATCGGATTTGTAATTTAATCTTGAGAGTTGCTGGATTAGGTTATTACGAGATCATGCTGCCGGCGGTCGAATGAGATATTTATACCTCGTATTTGAATGCCGCAAACAAGTATTCAAATTGTCTTCAGGCCAACTTACGCTGCATAAATGCAGATATATTTTAGAAAGTGGTTGCATAACTCGGTTATATAGTACTTAGATTTTCTACTGCTTCATGTAAATTCGACCAACAACAATTGCTAATTATCTCATTATCATTGCATTCTAATGCGCATTTCTTGCTGAGATGTTTGCTTGCGTATTACGTACTACGCGATGTATACAATACATCGTGTGAAATTCAAAGTTAATTTCCTAAACTTGGAATTAAGAGGCCTTTTTCGAGAAACTCTGGTAGATATTCCGTTAATAGTTGCATCGCATTGTCGAAACAGCAGCTCTACGTTGATTATATTAAATCGTTCCAACATATCATTCGCGAATTTTCGTTGAACATTTATACAAGTGGCGCTCGATATTATCTAACTTATAAACGCACAATAAGTTTGCTCAGTAGCTCGCAATACCGTTTCAACAAGTACGTACTTCTGTAGTGTATGTGTTCAACACAGTAATCCGAAACTTCAGTCATACGTCAAAATGAATTTCGACGCTCTAATCACTATATGGTTAAAAGCATATATCCTCCAACTCCAATCAATTCCGATCGTCAAAATTACCAACTCTATTAATATCACGTGTATTACAAGCCACATGACATCAATCCAGCTAATAACCTACCCAAAGCAACTCTTCCATCGTTCTCTCGAAAACCAAACACAGACGGCGGAAAAAACGCACTCGCAATAACCGGTCGCAAGCAATAAAAGTCGAATCGCCTCTCTCTCTCTCTCGTTCAAATAATCCGCGACAGAGAGACAGGGCTGCTGCAGCATTTCAAAAAAACTATAGCAAAAAAAAAATATCCGAACCACCGCCGGTGGATCAAACGTCATATTTGCCAAGCTCGATCCAACCTTTTTTCTCTCTCTCTCACTCTTTCGAACCGATGATGAGTCGATGCTCCCGGGGATACGAAGGCGACGCCGGTGATAAATTGAATTTCGAGATTTTCCAGAGCTAAATTGGACAGTCGCTGTCGCGGAGCCAGCTGCATATTTACACTAGCTGCGAGAGCTGAATTAGCATGCGTCGCGAACGCGAAAAATGACTGTTATACACCGGGTCGTTTGGAGGTTTGCCCTGTTTTGAGGGCGTCACTGGTGTTGTTGTTCGGAGAGATTAGCAGTACCGCTGTTTAACAGCCAGAAGTCTTTTTTTGGCTTGATGGAAGGATCGATCTTTTTTTTTTGTTTTTGTTTCGTTCCTTGTTTTGAGCTAACTAAATTTGTATAGTCGATGTTGTCGATAAATTACAAGCGAGGCTTGATTTGATTTTGGGATATTATTGACTTTCAGCTGAATTCAAAATAACGAAGCTACTCTGGCGTCATAGACGGTTTTACATGAATTATAGAATATCCAGTACCTGTCAGCATCAATCTTGAATTATTACACCATCTGATTTTGTATTCAATCTCGTCTTGAATTGTGAATTCACTATATTGTTAATATTCAGAAGACTCGACGAATGTACATATAGGGTAAAGGTTCCAATAACTGAGAATAATTTAAATTATATATTTCGAAAAGATTTTTTACTTCAATATTATCTCACAAAAAATGTAATCGCAAAAAAAACAACAAAAAATTTCAAATTCCTCTTCGCTCGCACATTTTTCCGAAAACACTCTCACAATCCCACGCGTTCAACCCATACGAGATAAAAAAATAGAGCAAAAAGCGAGAAGGAAAGGCAAATGTAACAAGGAATCTACCAGGGCGTAAACGTGTCAAATCGATGAGCTCGAAGCAACAGGCCTTCCCTCGTCTATACTCACGCGTGTCTTTCTCTCTCTCTCTCTCTTCGGGGTGTAATATGCTGACAGATTGTAAGCGTCGGAGTTATTAATAAAAGGCGCGTCGCGTCGGACCTTTTTCACGAGCCTGTCATTTCTGCTGACGCTCGAATTACGAATATCGTACGCGCGCGGACGAGGGGAACGAAAGTATCCGCGACGGTGTTCCGTCAAACGTGTGGAGGAAAAGATCCGTAGATGAATCTCCGGGTTATGGATGAGATGCTCTCGTCAGATGTATACTGCATTGATTTTCAGGGGATGATGCTTTTTCAGTGTGGGAATTATTTATACGGAAGGGAGGAAATTTCATACTTTGGGAATTTGTCCCAAGAATCTTCTAATAAATTGAATTTTTGAGCAGGTCTGACGTGCTTCAAAATAAAGAAGACATTTTCGTATCGTGCATACTTCATGTTTCAAGCTGCCTGCTCTATATACTTGCATTTTTAACGAAACGTTTTGACGCTCGAATATTTGGGGATTTCAATTTTGTGACAACTAAAACGAAAACTTTGTCAATAATGTAAAACCAATCAGTCTCGAGACTCGTTTATAATTCATTTCAGGTATCGTAGATTTTCTTCTATCTAAAATAGACAAGCCTCTTCTGCAATCGGAATGAATGCACAGACAATTGTAAAACAATGTTGAACTCTGGCATATCAGTGCAACTCTCAAATCAATTTCTCACCTCCAGAAGCTTGTCTTATCGATAGCCAAGAACGTTTGTCCAGTCCTATCGCAACGGTCGTTTCGACCGATCGTAAAGAGCGATAGGGACCAACAGACGTCGTTAAGATCCGCAGGGAAAGTGCAGGTCACACGTCTACTCTCGCTTGCAATCGAGAGGCGCCGTCGCGCGAGATATTGTTTCTGCGTTTAAATTTTCAAGTAGCCTTTGATCGCTGGCTTGAAGCTGTTGAAAAGTTTAGAACAGAAATAATAATTATTTAATACTAGTCGAGTAAATAAACGCTGTTGTAAAATTAACGATTGATTTTCGAGAAAAAAAAATAATCACGAAGGCAATTACTCTGGCTTTAAAGATTTTTCATCAAGCACCACTTCAGCACATCAACAACACACGCCCCCACCGTCCAAGTGAAATCAATTACCAGGAGCGTAGAGTACACAATTAATTAAGCATCTCACGCGAGACGCTTGTAGAGGAGAGTGAGAAAATCAGGATAGATAAAAGAAAGATAAGAGCTGCGAGCCTGTACAGAGCTCGAGTGCGAGAGATAACGTTAGCATAAAGTGAAAGATGAGGCTGGCAATCACGCTCTCGACTGTTTACACGAGCGGATGTGGTTTATCGCGATACAGAGGGCATTTCCGCTCTCTTTCGCATTATACACATACATATACGATTTTGTCCGATGCACTTCGATGATTAAACTTTAAAATGCGAATGAAATTAAATTCTCAAACTCGTTTAGAATAATAATATTACAATGATTGAGTTCATTCTAAGATTTGATTAAAATTTCAACCAAATCCATCAACTATATACTCGTATACACAGCGAATAAGCATCAAACATTCAATAATCCCTCCTGTGAACGCAAACAACGCAATTTTCTGCAACTACAACTTCCCACCCTAAAAAAGAAACTACCTTCAAGCTTCAGCCAGTGGTAAGTCGCACAGCACCCAGCTGTGCAGCAGCAGCAGCAGTAGCAGCTTCGAGTAGGCGATACGATCGGGCTGACCCGAGCGTTGACCCTCTCGCACACACGCGACTACTTAACACCGCAGAGAGAGCCTGTTTACCCCGTAACGTAGTAAACGCGCCGCCGCGCCGTTATAAAGCTCGTGAATTATGGCTGCGATCGTGGGCAAGAAACGACACTAACCCCTTAACCTTTTCCGCGCGCGGGCTTTTTCTTTTCGCGCACGATTTATTATATACGTAACGTGTTGCGCGCCCGACTGACGTGTGCTCTCTCTCTTTCTCGATGCCGGTTGATTATTTATTCTGCAAACTGAGGGTGAGGTTTCTGATTAATGGAAAGAGAGGAAAAGGCTTGCGATGAATAATTTGATGGGTATAATATTGATTCAGTTTTCTTGAACATCGCATATGGAAATAAGTATACATTTTGAGAGATGGCGATCGATGAGTTTCAGTTATTTTTACTTGATCTAAGTAAGTTGCTGCTGCGTGCTCGGGATTCATTTGAACGTGACATGCGACAGTATAATTTAATCCGCAACTTTATTGATGTTTTCCATTATGTTTATGCTTCCTCTGTTATGTCGTTATTTATGTGCAAAAATATAAAGCTCATATGAAATACATTTAATTTATTCAAGCGGAAGCATGTAATTCAACACAAACATTCAGCTTTACAATAAAGTTACAGTATTTATAGAACACATATCCTCGAACATGAATAACAAGTTCACATAAGTGCATGCCACACTCTTGAAATTGACAGGCCACTTTAAAAAAAAAATATCCTCCTGTACCTACACACGAGCCAACTCTGCACCATTATTACGGCAAGTGCAAACTTTTCCAACGGAATTGGTTCTGCAGATTAATCACGCGCTCTTCTGCATCATTCGCATTTAAATTTTATTAAAAAGACCTAGAAGAACAGCTCTTCGCTGCCAAGAAAAAAAAGCTCCAAAGAATGTATAAGCTAACAAGGAGCGCACACGTATATACGATTAAGAGAGCGAGAGTAGAAAGAGAAAGCTCGTACTCGCAGAGTAAATTTGTTCTGGAGTGTAAAAATTGTTTAAAAAGGGAGAGAGCGGGGACAGGGTAGCGAAAAAAAGCTCCGCAGCACTTGATACGCTCCGCCTGCGGCTTATATTTACACAAAGCCATATGCGCAACTATATACGCATATACGTACTTTGCATATCACAGGCCTTTCTGAGCTTTCTCTCTGACGTGTGTGCGTTGTTTTCTTGTGCGAAAAAACGGCTGTGTGTACACACACGAGGAGTAAACAAAGGCGTTTGAACAATTTTTGCCCTAAAATTCGAGGAAATTGCTTTCTTTCTCGGAAGAGTGTATAAAGAACCTTAAATTTTTCGTTCCTTCATGCACCCTGAATTCAGAGCCAAAATTAATCTTCCCTATATGTGCATCATACCCCTATCATTTTTATCCCGTCAAACGCAGCGCCAGCAATCCATAAACCGACAAAGCTATTCACATATCTCGAGGGCGCGCATATTCAAAAGGATCCACACACACACACACACACACACAAACCTGAAAAGACAAGCTCTGTGTATGTATAATATGTATATATTCTGAGGCCCATCAGAACGCGTCATCGCGCCCGGGAAAAGCAACTCGTATATATGCTACACGTCGTGGATAAATAAGCCGCGAGGAGAAAGCAGCCATTCAGCACAGCCGGATGTTTATGCGGAGACTTCTTGAGGAGAGAACCCATACGTATATGTATGTGTGTGTGTGTGTGTGTGCAGACTGGATTTCCGAGAAGGTGAACTCTCTCGAGCGAATACGAGATCTCGTGGGAGAGGAAGTCTTGGAGAGATGTTTGAAATGTGTGCGAGGGAGGATGTGTTGTAATCGATCGGCGTTATGTTCCGGCTGATTTGACTCGTGTGGAAGGGGGTTTTTGAAGAGAGAGAGAGAGAGGTAGGGAAATGAAAATTCGACGAGGTGGTATACCGACTTTTGCGAACGTCTTTTGGTTAGTCTGCTTATATATTGGATATCGATATTCGATTTTATTCTCAAGTATTAATGCTTCAACAACGACGTTTGTATATTTAGGAGGAAGCTAAAATTATTAAAGTAGATATTTTTGAACATTATTCACGATTTTAAATAGTCACGAGTGGTACGAATATGTACGTGTGGAAACGAGTTAGAGCTGGAAACTTTGGCGTTGTAATTTATATATCTGTGTGTCACCTGCACACAATGTTTGAGAAGTTAATTGCAATAGTGTTGAAATTTCGTAATATTTCATACTTTACGTCGAAATATAAATACGATATATCAAACGTACATTAATATTCCCTAACAACGCCAAAAGATCACTTTCAAATATTCATGTAATTGCAATATTAATTAACACACATCAAACGAGAATTAATTTTACACATTATCTCTCTGCGATTGACGTGCAGAGTTTAAAGGTAGAATCTCCCCACAACGTCAAAATATAATTCACCCCCATAACTCACGTATTAAAAAAAAATCCATACAACAAGCACGCAGTCGATCCTTATTCTCCCGCAAAATCATCGCTCAATCCTCCCACACACATTCATCAAACCCCCCAAAAAAATTACCGACACTCCTCAACATTTCAGATTCATGCACGCGCGACCTCCATTCAAATCTTCCTTCCTACACCACACACACACACACACACTGTTCCGTCATTCATCAAAACCTCACAGAGCGTAAGCCATGTCCGCGGCAGCTAAAACTTGCCCTAATGGCCCGGTAATCCTTCACCGCCGAAAGAAAATCCTGGCTAAAGATTTCCTCGCGATCTCGCCGCGCAACCGAAGTCCGACGATTTTTTCCGCGGCTTTGGATCGAGTTGCCTTCGGGAGGGAGGAGAGAAAGCGAGAGGGAGTTATATTAATGACCTGAGAGCGCGTGCACTGATTATCCGTCGGTAGCTTCTTTCTCTCTTTCTCTCTCTCTCTTTCTCTCTTGCTTGAAACCCGAGAAGAGCAGTCGCGCGGTGGCTTCCGTCTTTTCTCGGAGGCCGAATCGACTTTCTGGAGGAGGAGGAGGAGGAAATTGATTGCAGTGGCGTTGGGCCGACTTCCAGGAGAGACGTCTTGGGAAAGAAAAGGGATGTCGAATTTCCTTTCTTTTCTCGTGCCTCTCTTTTTTTTCGAGAGGATCGAGCTTTTTTTTGGAACGCGACCGAGGCAAGAGGAATCGAGAGGAGAGAGAGTTTAGCTTCTGAGGAGAAGCTGATGTGCCGTCTGAGTTATCGACTGCGAAATGCATTATTTTAATTGCTTTGTAAATACAATTATCGACCCCCGATGATCTTTTCATTTCTCCATTCGTTAGCACGAGCTGATGGTGTATAATATGTGCTGCACTGACTATCAAAGTTTCGACTTTATATAACAAAGTTGAAAAACCAAACGCAATGATGCTTTCAGTTATACTTGCAAAATCTGATTATATGTAACGGCGCGCAGGTTTTTATGCACACTTTTCCTTTGTTTTCTTTGAAAGTTATATAACGCACTGCACGTTTTCTCTCTTACTTTTAAGCTTCTTTTACTTTTAACGCGCCAACTCAAGTACTACAAAGAGTTATAATAACTGTATATATAGAAACTGAGTGAGTGTCTGTATATACAGCATCGTAATAACCCTTAAAACTGTAGAAAAAAAAAATATCAAAGTACAAACGGTTCAGCTTATACCCTCGCAAACTTTAACAATCAACGCGAGATTTACAATCACAGAGTTACCTGAAATAACAGTTTTCCACACCTAATAATAAATCCGTCATCTCTCTTTCACTAATGGATAACAAAATTTTGGCCGCACACTGTATACAAGACTATTTTCCATGTATAATAATACAATACTCGAGAAAAATTAAAATCAAGTCTCTCCGAAACTCATAAACCATTACCACATCTGTTTCCAGAACCCTGCGAGATCACGTTCTGCGGCTGGGGTATGAGCTGCGTGATCTCGGATAGCGGCAAGGCTATGTGCCAGTGCCCGTCCGGCTGCTCGGAGAGCTACTCGCCCGTCTGCGGTGACGACGGCGTCACCTACGACAACGACTGTCAGCTGCGCCGGGCCAGCTGCCAGAAGCGCAAGGACACGCGAGTCAAGCACCAGGGCGCCTGCGGTAAGTCACAACAACAATAACATATACCGCTTACATATACCTCTATCTATACACGTGTATATACGCTCTCTCGTTATGTGTTGACGTTCGTGAAATCGTGCGACGGATCGTAAGACTTGCGGTTAGAGCTTGCGGTGTCGCGAGCTTTCGCCTCTTGATATTGTTCGAGTGTGGTTTTCGGAAGTTTTGAGATATTATTGTTGAATTGAGTGGTATAATTTGTACAAGCTAATTTATAGAAGTGAAACGAGCGAATTGGGAGAGGTTTGAAAGAAAATCAGGTAAATATAATGAAAAGTCGATTTGGGGTTGCCATGGCGTTAATGGACTAAAGTATTCCTGATTCTAGCCGTTCTCCAGGCCACCGCTCGTTCATTACACGCTCGATTAAAAGCTTTCTTGCACGAGCTATTTGACTTCTTACGCCACCAGACAATTATACGTAAGAATAGCTCCAGCGTGAAGCCACATAAGAAAAGTTCACTCGCGTTTGCGTTTATATACTCGAGAGCAGTTTGCTTTCGAATGCCTCTACTTTTCACGATTTTACACTGTTTGTGTTTTAAAAATTCTACGAACATATATTTGACAATAGGATTCATTCGCATTTACTTTTACGTTTTAAAAACCAAATATTATTTTGTGCCAGAAACAGAGGCTGAAAAGGATATAAATTGCATCTGCAACGAATGTTTTTTTTTTTTATAGCTGTACCAATATTTACTCTATTTCGCTTTTGTCAATACGAATCCACTACATCGAAAAAAAAATATATACTGTTCTCCTTTCACTGAAAAATAACTGCTTCTATCCACTAGTTCTATATACGCTGTGATCTAAACCAATACCTGAATATTTAAAACCGCTATCCCCCAGCTGTACCACACATCGCGCAAAAAGGTACACACAGACACCTCTCTATAAAAGTACAAGACTTACACACTCGCGCGAAATCCCTCCCTGTCTATATTTTCCTCGACAGTCTCGGCCTATCCAATCTCTTAACGGAACCGGCAATTTACTGCGTCGCGAGAGCGAGTAGCGCATCTTGTCTGCCCCCCCTCGACCACGAAAGTGCGGCATTACACCAGATATCCGGCTGTGCACCAGCTTGCGTCTCGCGAATGACAATGCCAGTCACGAAGCGTGTCTTTCACTTTGGTTATCGTCTGTGCGATTGTACGAGAATGGATTTTTCGATTGTCTTCCATTATTTTTCAGGGATTCGAGTCGAGTTAAGTGTGTGATTTTAGTGGTATGGGTCGGTGTGTTATCAGACTGGTGTATTTGAGTTATATGATAGAAAATTACAATTCAGCTAGTTATTATTATGTTTTGAAAAAAAAATATAATTCAAACAATGTCGCGATAGAGATTCCGGCTATATTGCAAAAATAAAAGTAAAAAAAAAATAGCAGCCGCGATAATCTCGAGCATAAGCGATAACGGCAGAAGCGCGAGCGTGAAGAAAAAAAACTTTACGATCGACTCGACTCGCGGAATTACTCTACATTTTTATAAAGCGAAAAATATCGCCTTTACTCGCGGCGCGCGCGCGCGGTGAACTTTAGCTTTTTTATGGAAACAGCTATAGCAAGCGCGAGCGCGGGAGCGGATAATTTATCGCTTTGCTCGGTTTTACGGTGTTCTGCGCGCCCGCGCGAGCTCCTGTACCTCGACGCAAATTCAACATTGTAAAAGAAATTAATTGAATTTTGTATTGTCCTGCAACGTTGTAAGTCAATTTGGCGAGCGCGCGTTTTTGAAAATTCGACCTTATTCTCCGGGAGTTTAATTCACTTTTTTTGCGTCATGCGCCGAGAGTATATAAAGCTGAACCGCAGGTCGATGTAGATTTACGAGTATATAATAAAATGTAGAAGTGGACGGAGATTTTAATATATATACAAGCTAGGTTGAGATTGTGAAAAGTTGTAAAGAGTTTTGGTTTAGTGGCTTTGTTGTAAAATTCTTAATGGTATAAATACATGTTATTGATTAGTTATAAAAAAGCTATACACATTTATTCTGCATTAATATATTAGAGTTCATCAGTTTAATCTATCAAACAGCTCTCTAACGCACTCAAACAAGTTAAAAAACCAAGCAATAAACTCTTACTCATTTCACAACGACGCCAATACAACATTTCCATTATTGATATTACTCAGTGAAAAAAAAGCCAGCTCACGCAACGAACCCATTCCCTGGCAAAAGTCGATTAATCTCGCTTTTTAAAAAGTAACGTCAGTCCAAGCTACAAAAAAATGCATAAAGCCAATTTGCAGCATCCCCATCGAGCAAATTCAGCTTTAGCACAGGTTCGTGATAAGCATCGACAAAAAAAAAGAACGAGAGACGCTGAGGGCAGTGGAAACGAAAAAAAAATCCCCACAGATACAGTGAGCTAGTAGCGAGGGAACAAAAACGAAATCCAGAGAAGAAGACCGCAAGGCAACAGCGACCGTTGGGAGGATCAAATGCCAGGGCGGTGCGGCTGATTTGAAAAATGAATGCGCTCGCTCTCCTACGTGCCACCGGATATCTTAATAGAGGATCGCTCGCGAAAAAAAATGTGCGCGCTGCCGCCTCTCGTATACGTATATGTGTATATAAAAATGCCTCGGGCTCGGTGATGCGTGCGCGCGGGAAGTGTGGGTAATTTTTTTTTCAAAGATGAAATTTATGTAAATAGAATGCGAGAGAGATGACGCCGATTGGGCGCCATTTAGAAATTACCGGAAAGACTGCACTGTCGTTCAAGGGAAGAGAGGATGAATAAGATGTTTCGACATGCGTTAATGTATTATTTAAAAAAAAAGTTTTTTATTTGAATTTTATATCTTACAATTTTTGTATTTTACAAAAGCTTCATTTAAATTATTATACTATACGTCCCTTCATGCAACGTATAAACGAGTGAATAATTAATTCGCTAGAAGAAT
>UCQR01001996.1:0-13257 GCA_900474235.1 Cecidostiba semifascia
GAGAGAGAGAGAGAGAGAGAGAGAGAGAGAGAGAGAGAGAGAGAGAGAGAGAGAGAGAGAGAGAGAGAGTCCTAATGATCTCAGATTTCCCAAATGAATTGCGTGAAAATACTTCACTTAAGCTGGAGCATGTGCCCTCTTGAGAGGAAAATTCTGAGAATTTAGGACACCGTGACCAAGCTGAAATTTGAAATTCAAGTCGCCGAGATTACGGTAGGATATATTTCCGGGTTGACGCTCGCGACGGAAAATCACCCTGAATTAGGAAGCAAGCCCGGGCACTAGACCGTAGAGAGCAGAAACGTTTACTCGGCATTCCGACGACTTTTTAGCCTCTCGGCTTAACTTTCAACTTTAACCCCGTCTTAAATTCGCGGCGTTTTGAATTTTCAAAATTTAAATTATTCCACTCCCTCGAATTTATTATATGTATACGTACGACTCGCATTTCAAACGCATTCAGACGCAGAGAAATGTTATAAACGCAACTGAAATACTTGCAAACATATCTGAATGTATACAGAAACACGACTAATAATAATAAACCAAATTAACGAATCCTCGTCTGCATAAACATTCGTATATAAACATATGCGTTCAAAAAAGCTGCAATGTAAAATCTGCCTCCGAATCCGCGCACACCGCGTCGCACATCATCATTTTAAACAAATTTAATCCGCGAGCGTAAATAAGTTTACGCATGCGTGAGCGATAAAGCATCGTTCGCGCGCATAAAAGCGCGGCTGAATATTCAGCGTGTCCGAAAAATGCATTTTAAATTCGCCTCGCGCGCGCGCGCGGTATAATAAACCCGACGCGCGCGCAATAATTGCGCACGCCTTCGACTACGTCAAAGGCCCGACGCGTGTGTGTGTGTGTGTGTGTGTGTGTGTGTATGTTATAACACGCAGCGACGAGCGCTTCAATTTTCTCGCGAGAGCATCCAGGAAAACACATGCCTGCCTTTCTCCCAGGCGCATTCGGCGCTCGCGCATAAATTTCGTTTGATGTCAAGGCTAATCCAAATGCAAATGACAAGCGTTATTTCGGGCGCGAGCGTTTCTCCTTCGAGTCGATTACGCAAACAACTCACTTCCATATACTCCCCCTCGCGTACATCAACGCTCTCTTTCGGCTTGCGATCTAATAGTGTGTACTCGTCTCTCATCGAGCTTTGAAGGTGTGCGTGTGTGTTTACAGGGCTTGTGTATATAGAAATTAATAGATGCAAACTACTCTGCTGTTATTAGAGTTTACCAACATTAGCCTTTGATTGCTGGTGCGTCCACTGATAAAAAGGATCATTCGAGCCAAAGTCGCTGGGTTAGTTGTTAATGAATATGACTTTAAATTTGGGTAAATACACGAGAATGGACAGTTAAGCAATTGATCATTTAGTGCGAGTACTCGATAAGGTGTGTGCTGCTCTCCTTTGTTTTTATGTGTCGTTTGCGTTAAATGATCTGAAAAATCGCCTCTCGAGTAAATCGTGTTTTAGTATCAAATGATCCTTTTTATGTGTGTCGAAAGCTTGAAATTCAATATTGTTGTAGAGGGCCGTGTGTATTATACTGCAAATAATTATTTAAAAATTTACTTTTACCATACATAGTTGAATTATTTAATTTTTTTTTTAATATATGACACTATATGTATAAGCTTTTAATGAAATTAAGAAAAACATATAATGGCGACCACCCGTTGATTACACGGTGATAAAAAAGAGATCACAGGAACAGAAAACGAAAAAGCAAGTCTATCGTATCGTCACCTCAGTTATTTTTTCCCTCGCGGTTGTATATATACCCCATTAATTGGCTTCTTTTTCCCTGGGCGCACCGGAGGTGGCGCTGAGCTATTATACGCGATTCGATTGATCGAGAGAGCGTCGACCTCACACTCGATGATCTGCATAAGCCGAAGCAGCAGCAGCACGAGCGCGTGCGGCAGCCTTCATGTAAATTCTCTCCGCGGGTTGACCTGTGTGCTATACGCCGACACCGTCGATAATCGAATTCGGCGGTCGCGCGCGCGAAATCGACTCGAATCGAGTTTCCAACTTTGTGGAAAAGTCCAAGTCGCGACGGCTGCTGCTGCTATACATAGAGACGTTTTTCATCGTCTTTATCGTCGTCTGCTGCTCGGAAAAGTACTTATCGGATGTTAAGCGAATGTTTAAGTACGCGGCGGACTTGCGAGACTTTGGCCCGCTGAGCCGCATAAATTAGACGAGGTTATTTCTTTTGTTTGACGCTGTGCATAGCCGCGACTTATGTGGGCTGCTTTTTTCGGAGCGAACTGCTCTGCGAAGTTTCCTTTTTCCCTTTGTGAAACTCTGTTTCATGCTCAAAAAACTTATTGCAGAAGTTATATATCTTTGAGGTATTAATGAATGGAATGTTCAATAGAAAGACCTTTAAGGTCTGATATGATGAAGAAATTTTTTCGTGATGTTTCTATGGCTAAAGTTTCGATTTGAAAGTTCAATGTCAAATTGCAAGATTTTGTTTAGAATAAAGTTATTAAAAGTACTTACCAGATTAACTGCATTTTTCTACTATTTCTTGCTTGTACCGTCAGTGTATGGAAAATAACGGTTGCAACGTTTCGATCAAATGAATTTTCATGAAATTGAATTTAAAGCTTTTTTTTGCGGAACGATGTGCAAGCGGATTTATTAAATGTTATTAATGTTACAAGAGCGGTTATATATTTAAAATTGAATCCCCAACAGAACAGTTGATATATTTTAATGTTTAAAATAACTGTTATTTTATATTTATTTTAAACTGATTTTATTTTATATTTAACACAATATACATCATAACCTGATCTGTTCCAATTCAGTGAAATCAAAACATCATTCTAAACGTTAATAGGCACTTACAAATTAGACCCACATAAATTGTAATAAATGTAATTCCATAATTTTGAATCACATATATCTTATTTTTTAAAACACTCTACCTATACTCGGAGCAACGTCTCTCCGCACTTGTTGAAGCGTGTGCTGCCAGCTGCAGCTTCTCTCGAGCGCATTAGAATTTATCGTTCAACTCGCTATGGTACCTTTCTCCGGACTTTGACAAATTCTGCCCGATTAGCAAAAGTTTTAGTTTGCTGAGCTTCGCGACGGCTATAATAGTGTTTCATTGTTTGCCTTTCCTGAAGATGATTAATGACGCCGAGAATCAGTGATAAATTGTTGGAACGACTATTTGATGATATAGATCTCATATATTCTCGATTATATAGTATGAATAAAACTTTAATTTGGTTGTAAAGTATTTGCAATTTATTTGTAACAAATGTTCAGACGTAATTTGTACCATTTTTCAACAAAATTTTACTGAAATATTAGACTGAAATCGGAGGAAAAAAGGTTACTCATCAATTTATCTCTGAAACACGACTAATTGAAAATTGAATTTAAAGCTTCAGTCGTCGCAGGCTGAATTGACACATTAATCATTGTTTGCAATTGATCTTGAAAAACTAATATGAGATTACAATAGAATGATGCTCATCCAGTATTGGCAAAAACATGCTTTTCCTCAGGTTCTTATGTAATTATTCAATTTTTTGTTCGATATTTTTTATGACATTTTGTGCTAGATATATATGTGGGTCGAAGAAATACTTTTAGTTTTTTAGTATAGACAGGTGTGCAACTATGTTATGTGATGTCTGTAATGTATTCTCGCTCACAATTTTGCACAATCGGCTTAATGATAGCAGATACATGGATGTATGCATTTTCAACTTCGAGTAATGTGATCTCGAAATTACAGACAGAAACGCATAGAAATCATCAATATTTGAATTAATAATTCAAATTATGTTTGCGCAATGCAAAACTCAGATAAAGATCTTGTAAATCGATAACGTTTATGCTACCTACTTATTTTTTTAAATTCATACGCAGGTTATTGATTATTGGGTCTTGACAAATGCACCCTACCGGCGGTGCTACTGGTGGTAACAATGGTTTTTTTTACTTCTGCGTCAGTTTGCAGCAGGTGTCGAAGGCGAGCAAGTGCAACTGACGAGTTTTTTTTTCTAGTTATGACATTAATGCGTAAATATATATTGTTATATTAAAAATACTAATAATGAATCGTTGATAATAATATATAATTTTAATGTAGATAGTTTGTCTATAAATTAATCTGTTATTCAAAAGATAATAAGTTTATATTAGAAACTAAGAGAATGTTTCATGCATTTAAAAGATTTACGATGAAAACTATCAAATAATAATACTTTTTGATACTTACAAAAATTCTTAATTTTCTGTTTGTAGGGTGCCAAGAAGATGGTTCAGCTTTAGAATCCATGAAAAAAGGTATCGCTGAAATGGTTGGAACAGCGATGATTGTATTCTTGGGTTGTTTAGGATGCGTAGGAGGCATGGGAAACGTCCCATCACAAGTGCAAGTTTGCCTAAGTTTCGGATTCGCCGTCGTTACTGCAATCACGGTTAGTATTTTATTTTCAAAATTTCATTTGAAGATTGCACAAGCATTTTAAGTTAGTTAAAGTCATATAAATACTTAACAGTAACATAATTATTGCACGTGAAATTACGCTTTTAAAATATGGTTTTGTTAATACTTCCATGATTTAACCTTTCAGAGCACGGCTCACATTAGCGGTGCCCATTTAAATCCTGCGGTTACCGTGGGAGCAGTCGTTTGTGGACAGAAATCCTTACTATCTGCTCTGGTTTATATCATCGGCCAGACAGCTGGTGGAATTTTAGGATTTGGACTGCTAAAGGTATGTTTTTATGCAACAATTAAAATAAGTTTTACTACTGTATTATCATGGCATTTTATGAACCGTATAACATATTAGTTTGAAAAAATATCTGTACGATGACGTCCGACCAATTTCGACTATTACTACTAATTATGCGTAACCCTTTTTTGCTTTTGTAAACAAAAACCTTTTTATTAAAAATCCTCTTCCCTTCTTTTGCAAATACTTTGAAACCTTACAATTTGTATTTCAACTATATTTTCTCCTCACCTCCTTCCAGCTGATAACCCCTCAGCATCTGTTACACGGTGGTGATCCAGATACTGCAGGAAGCTTCTGCGTGACACTAGTGAACGAAGACGTGGGCATGTTCAAGGGTTTCATGGCCGAGCTCATAGCGACCGGTATACTGGTCTTTATGGCTTGCGCGACAGGCGATTCGCGCAATTCCCGCAACACCGATTCCACAGCCATTAAGCTTGGTCTGGCTGTAGCCGTGCTCTGCTTCGGATTCATTCCCTACACCGGCTGCAGTCTGAACCCGGCAAGATCCTTCGGTCCAGCGCTGCTCAACAATCAATGGGCTGGTCACTGGGTCTTTTGGTTTGGTCCTTTTGCCGGAGCTCTTGTCGGCTCGTTGATTTACAAGACGACGTTCACGCTGAAGAGCAAGGAGGAAAACGCCATCTCGCCGGAGATCGGAGTGTAATGAAGGAAGAGGAAGTTGAGGGTGAGCTTTTTGATAAGTTCATTTACTTTGGAACTAGGGCAATTTGGTCTCGAGAGTTATAATCGTTTTTGGAGTAATTATAGTTTGTAGACTTCATTAGACTGTCTATTTCATCCTTATATAACGTATTTTTCTGATAGCTAAAAATTTACTTTTTCTATTCCAAAAACAGATTCGTTATTCTTATAATTGAGGTATAAGAAGATATCGTTTGAATTTTCATATGAATTCATTTTTTTTTAGTTCAACGTCATTTACTCAGCCTATGTGGTGTAAAATCAAAATTGCGTAATATTCCAAATGTTTTGATTATACAGTCAATCGTATCTTCCAACATCTTTTGTTCGTCGCCCTATATACATCTGTGTAAATCTTAAAAAGATTAGAAACTTCACTAAAGATAAGCTCCATTAGACGAAATCCAAAGACGAACAAACACCACCTTACATCTAATTCTACACCACGCCGTCTTTCTCAAGAATCATTTGACCTCCTATACTTAATCAGCTTTATCACCAGCTGTACCTAGTCAGACGTCCTACTGGTGGAAAAACTTGCTCGTGACCAGTAGCTCGAGATAAGCGGGCACCGGCTGTGTTTTCACTGTATTCAGAGATATCAACTCGCTACCGGTAGCCGCTTCCGTTATTTCGAGGTCTCTACTGATTCTAGAGATTCTCGTTTTCCTCTCTACAGTTTGCCGCTCGTCGCTCCCGAACTTGCAGTTTCGTCTAGTTTCTGCAACGTCCCACTTTGCTCATCCCGAGAGTTTCGATTAGCCTCAGCTGTCTTTGATGAACGCTTGAGTTTGGCGCGGTCTGGCTACTTTTATCAAGTTCCTTGGTTTTTATTCCTCGAGACTTATAACTTCCTCGAGAGTTATAACAATAAAGTTTTATCTTATCTTTGCTGCATAATTCATGAAGTTTTTATAGAATTGAAATATAAAATTTTGCTATAGCAATAATTCACAGGACGATTCAAAATATATTTCATCCCGTTTCAGATACGAGGGTTCAAGGAATTTACCGTTCCTGCGATTGACAATCGAAAAGGGAAGCTTCATTGGAGTTTTGCTCTCGCCCGATCAAATTCGCCAGCCACGTAAAATGCTACTGAATTCATTTCGGAGCCAAACTCTCAATAGAACGAATTCACTAAGGCCTGGATATATTTGGCGCTGGAAAGTATTGACTTTCCTCTGGACTGTCTTATGCAAAATGCATGTGGCGAAGAGATAAAATGAGAAGAAAAGTAAGATATTTTAGAGAACCTACAGTTGAAAAAAAAACAAATATTTTTAATACAAGCTGATAGTTATTAGTAACTTTGTATAGTAACTGTACTTCATTATTTTATTTACCTTGACATTATATCTTTTATGATTTGGCCTTAACTTTTTTTTTAAATCGTTTCTAAAGAAATACGTTTTGCCTACAGAAGTGCTATAAGTCTGTGATTTACTTATCAAATAGAAACTAAAACTGAATCGAAATAACAAGTATAATTTCACGAAACATAAAAATCATACGAAACATGTAATTATAATATTTAACTTGATAAAACTAGTAATATAAGTTAAATTTTAATAAAATTAGTTCATAAGTTTATAGTTGAAAAATAATTTATTTTACATGTTACACGAGACATCAAATCTGAATATACGAATATGATACCAAAACATACCAAACAAGGCAAAATTCAAATTGTAATAATGTTTGTACAAGTATGAAAATATGAATATTCACATGTATTATTCAAAAGAATTTGCAAGAAATTTCAAGAATTTATTAATATATCGAAACCCATCATTGTGTGTAATTAAATCGAACAATCATACTATTCTTGAGAAAACTTTTGAGTAGCAAACGAGATTCTCCAAACAAAATACATTGGAGCACATATTTTATACTTAATTATATTTTAAATATGTTAAAATTATTTGCTACTTAGAATTGTGCGCAAATTTTAAGTACGTAATTTGAATAAATACGTTTTATATATAAACATATTGTAAATCACTTAAAATTAATATTCACTATAGCTATGGTTCTGTCAATATACGTTATACATTTCTTTGAAAATATTACTCATAAAAAAACTATCAGAACACTTTTATAGTACTTTATCATATTTTAATCTTTCAATTGAATACGTTTAATCAATTGGTGTATAAGAATGTACATATAATAATAATACATATATTTTCTACTATTTATAATTATATTAATTTTATATCATTTTTCATCCTTGGTATAATGTGTCTTCTGACAGTTGTCATCCCCACAAAATAATTAATCGTTAATAATGTATACCACAATTGTTAACGTTCTTTACTTAATCTATAGTAGAAGTAAAGCGCACAAAAATAGCAGCATAAAGTCGTCACGTGTTTCCAATTGAATTTTCACCACATAGCCTACGGTCACGTCCTGTACGCACGCATATAACACCGAATGTATACGAAAAGAGTCACGCGCGTAAGTACTTACCCGTAGTAATGTCGATACGCGAAAGTGAAACCTTAACCGAAAAAACAAAAGGGAATGCATGTGTAAAAGAAAGAAAAAACGCCACAAAAAAAAACACAATTGTAAAACCATTCAGTAAAGCATGGTATCAAGAGAATTGAAAACAAAAAAATAACGCGACAACAGCGTGAGGGATGGAGTATATTTTATTCGCATGCGCGGGTGCAATGCGGCGAAAAAAGGTGTCCTAAACGACGCGACCGAAACGCGCGCGCCTCTCGTTTGTAACTCCTTCCACCGTTATTTTTTTTTGTTCGTTGTGAGCCGAGCCCCCGCCGGGTAGTATAACGAATTTCGAAATAATGCAATTAGTCCGTTCGTCGCGTTTTCCGGAAATTAGCTCCGTCACGGCAAGCTGCGCGCGCGCGCGCGAGAGAGAGAGAGAGAGAGAGAGAGAGAGACCAGGGCGGCACAACGCGCGCAAAAGTTTTAATTGTGCCGGCCGAGCTACGCGCGCGCGTGCGGCGCTATATACGTGTCCATGTATAATGGCGCCTGCCGCGTACAATTTTCCACAAGTAAATATGGGACGTTTCGCGTCAAATGTGTCACCTGCACTTCTGTAATTCTGAAATTAATCCTGGCAATTCTTATAGTAGAGTAATCTGATAGTTTTAGCGCACAGATTTTTGAATACCTTTATCATCTCATGTTATTACATTTTGAAAAATAATCTTTAATTGTCTTCCTCTTGTGCGAATTGAAAGTTGAATAAACATTTTGAAAGACTTTTAAATATCATGTATTTTGAGAATGTTGGTCAGTAGATATACGTCACAGAATTTACGCACTTATGTTTTTTTTCATCTTCTTTTTACTTGTTTCATGTCGCAGTTTGCAACGTCAATTGTTATAGGTATGTGACAGTTATGTGCAAAAAGGACGTGATTGACTACACTCTTTGTGGTTGTGGAGTACTTTTTTACAATTTAATGTTACTTGATTCTACGCCTCAGCGCGCAATCATTCGCGATTCATATTTGCGAAAATTCCAGTATTTTGTATTATTTTCTTTGAGAGATATAAGTACCTATATTTATAAGAAATAGTTGGTAAGATTTATTGTATACGTGTATCAGAAGAAATATACAAATATTTTATGAATTATTGAGTTTTTTATTTTTTGGACCACTAATCATTTTATTCAATATGATATGTATACATAATTATATACCTACACGAAGTCAAAATATCTGAAACCCTGAAGATGTATGAGTATGCGAAATTGGTCGTAGTATAACGCCAAGCCCACATAGTAGCTTGAAAAACTAACAGTTTTGGACTGACATGTCTTCAGTGCTTCTACTTTCCGGCTCCATAGTGTTTAGTTAATATTAGCGAAGATAGGTGGCACATAGGTACTTTCCTGTAATCTTCATCATAATTTGCATGTAGAAAGTATATATAGAGGTGTGCTAGCTATGCCAAAACTGCCTTGTTGGGCCTACTGCTTGGGTCGCTCATGCTACAACTGTATCTGAATCTGATAGATTATTATGTGAACAGTATTATTGAAGTTTATTATTGATTAATAGCATGTAAATAAAGAGTTACAGAATTTTTAATTTAAAAGTCTGCAATAAATTATGTATAAGCATTGCATAAAGGTCGATACTTATGAATAGCTTTTGTTTGCACGTAATAAATGGTTACGCTGTAGTATTGATCAATGCTGTCTCATATTTGACCGTGAACTTTGTATGTATATTGGGAGAGGAAAGATTTATCAGACAAATTCCGCAAGTTAATAAAGAATTTTATTATTATTGAAGATATGGATGTGCTATACATTGTTTAGAAAAAGGAAAATTTGTACTATTCTATTACCCATCTTTTATAAATGTTTAAAATAAAATCAAGTAGGCATTGATGTACACTGAGATACATTTTTTCTACGTACGATCTTTCAAAAATTTTCGTTAGTCATATTATTGAAGCACAGTAAAAGTGTTTATATTGATTTAGAAAAATCGTCATTTAATAATTCATGCAGATACGTTCCTATAGTAGTACGCATCGATTAACATTAAAAAACTAGTTTTAAGTAACCGGTTGGAATAGCGAGTTCTGTTTACAAATTATAATTAAATCGTTTCTAGATTTTTAACAGTTATTTTATCGTCTACACTTTGTGCTGCACGCGTCATCGATGTAGATAGCTTCAATTTCCTATAAAACAATTCTTTGATAATGATTAGATATTCAGTTTCTTAATATATAATCTAGTATGAACCCGTCTCTATATGAAAATCATAATAGTAAAAAATAATATAATATTTTATAAATTTATAGGCTCTAACAGCACCATGTAGATAAATAGAATTTGAATATATTCATAAACAATATAATTTTAGTCTAAAATAACTATTCAATCATAATTTCAAATTCAGACAAAATGAAAAATAATTGGGGTTTTGTATTATAGGTAGCACTGGTATAACTCTGTGATCTAATGCATTAATCCTTCTTTTCATCTCCAAAAGCAGAATGAATGCCATGAATGGCCATCCCTAACAATGCCTATTTGTGGAACAGACAAAAAATATCGATCGACGCTGAAGTCGAAGGGGGAACTGAATTTTACAATTCCTGCTGTCATCTCTCCTCCTCCCTTGTCTCAGTCGACACGATTCTACATTTCGACCATTATTTACTTCTTTCTCAATTTTCGCAAAATTGGCCACTATCTTCTTTTTCTCCTTCTACACTCGAAATTTTCCACTGTAACATTTTGCCTCCGATTGAAAATTGTTATTATCTAATACGAACGGACTTTAATAAAAGCGTTATTTATACGTTTTGAACAAAATATCGGTTCAGACATAATTGAATACCGATATAATTTCGAATGGTCATTATGTAATACCTTTCTTCTTTTGCACTCGCATATGAACAGTAGTGAACTCGTTAAAAGAAATTTTAATTTAATCAAAATATCATAAAATCGTTTCATTCTTCACATTCTCAAACTTCAAACACGATATTTCCGAAACTTTAGCTTCCTAATCCACGCGTTTAGCGATGTATACGAGGAAACACGTCAACGAATCACTGATAATACTCTCAAAATAGAAATTTAAATCAACTGAATCAAATGAAAAAACCATTCACATAAATATAGAACTTTTGATTATTCTAATTTTGGTTTCCTTTCTCCTTTCCTCCCAACATTCCATACCATGCGTCTCTCTCTCTGTCTCTCTCTTTCACTGGGTCGACCCACTATATTTATAAGCATCGGTCCCCTCTCACTGACCATCACCTCCCGAAAACCTCGGCGCCTATGGCCTACACTGCACATATACAGCCTAATACAACTTGCTTCCTCCACGTGGCTGGCGCTTATAACACGTATCAGACAAAGCTCCGTACTACACGAAATCCGAATGAAACCCGGGCTGCTGGGATAACCACGTGCTCTGTGCTCGCTCTCCCTCTTCTTTTCTATACATCAAACTGACAGAGAAGGCATGCGAGCATTATATAGAGACTCTCTCTTCGAAGGCAGAGTGCGCGCAATTCGCCGTTCTCTTATACTCACTCTCGCACGCGCGGCTAAACTTAAACGTCGAACGCTGGGGACACGGTAGTTTTGTAACCGCGCGCTGAGCAGCCGGTCGTCTCTTTGCTCGCGCGAGTGTGTCTCTCTGCGGGTGCAGATATATACTTACATCTATATTATATATAGGCTCTGTGTGTGGGAAAACGCCGCATTGGCCCTGACTTTGGCGACCCCGGCAGGCATCGATCGACCTGCGAGCGCGCGCGTGAACGAGTGAGCGAACAAATCACCCCCTGAAGAGCCACCCAGCTCTATCTAGCCTTGAACCAAGACTCGAACCAGCTGTGCGCACGCTCAACATGTCTTCCTCCAACAGTGTGCCTTCCAGTGAGTTTTGCTTAATTTTTTTTTGTTGCGTTCTTTTTTTTTGTTTATGCACGTGGACGGACGTTTCTGTTTTCTCGGAGTCTGTGCGACGCAGTTTTTGGCAACGAATTTGGTGGTGGCCCTGTGACCGGGTTGTTGACTGTTTTGACGTATGAGTCTCGTGTTTTTAGTAGAAGATAAGGAAGTTCCTCGTGCATTTTGCTAATGAGATTGCGGGATTTTTTTTTGTTTTTTTTTTGAGTGTGTACTTAACTTATTTTACGAGCATGTATATTAATTTGAATTATAACTGGCTTTAGCGCGAAGCATACGTTATTAGCGATATAAGATTCTGATTTTTGTGTATACTTTTACACTTTTTGAATCGTATGAGGTTTTTGTTATTTTCTTCTATAACGAGTACAAGGAAATTTTAAAAGCATGTTCTTGCAGCTGATGCGTGAATTTCGTAAAGATACTGTAGTATCTCCTTTTTAATAAAAATCTTCAGTATATAATAAGGAAATAATGCTAAATTTAATAAAAGCTTGATATTACTGTGTACCCTTGACTCGAAATAGTATTTTTCGATCGTTTCCAATCGATATCTGAACTTATTCAAGCTCTAACCAATTACATAAAATCTATCTACAAAAATAGCAAGATGCATGCGAAATTGGTTGTGAATTTCACTTTTGCATGTTTCGAGTCAATTTTCATACGATCAATTGTTCCTGGTTCAACAAGTCTGTATGACATCTTTCTATTACTCTGCAGTGATGTAGCAACAATGAATTAACATTACACGTTATACTCTATAATTAATGACATGACAAACCTCTTCATTAGAAGTATACTTTGAATTTTTGTTATGTGCGGTGAATTGTTTCAAAAACTTGAAGAATATTTGACTGATATAATTTAAAAATATAATTCATAATTAAAATATACACAGAAAATTGATTAATATATTGTCATAATATTTAAACGTTATGATTGAATAATTTAAAAATAACAATTTAGATTTCGCGTGTAAATATAATATTGATAGTATCAAACATAATTTTGTACCACAATAAAATCATTTACGGATAAATCATGAGAGACCCTAAGAAATTATTAGCATATAATTTTACTTATGTAACAATAAATAATGAGCAAAAAAGTGCCTTAAAAAGTGTATTTTATCTCATTATTTCCGTTGTTTCTTCTCGTGAATTTCTTAATACCTCTAATCAATATCCGTTCGGCGCTTTTTTCATGATTCGAGAGAAAAAGAAGTCTTCTTGTTATCCGAAGTGAGAAACCGCAGAGTCGAGCTAAGTACGAAAGCACGTAGAACGTTACACAATCTCACTACCCTAGGC
>UCQR01001997.1:0-13309 GCA_900474235.1 Cecidostiba semifascia
AGAGAGAGAGAGAGAGAGAGAGAGCTAGCGCAGTGGTATTGCAAATTGCGGCTAATTTGCGTCCGCGCATCCTATGCCATAGCTATATATGCTTGGCGAATATATCCGGTTGGCGCAACGTGCGAAAGCATGGCATAGCGCGATTCCATTTCGCCGGGAGTGCGTCTGGTGATTTACGCGACGTTTATATGGATTTCCGCACTTTGGCTGCTTTTTTTCTCGTTGTCCGCTCTGTGTGTACGTATACACACATATACGAGCGATAATTGGATGGAGGTCTACAAGTATACAAGCGAAGCGTATAATGGTTTTTAATACAATGGAGTGTATTCCGCTGACGCTAGATGCGCAATTAGAAGAGCGCTGTAAATCTTAATTTGGTTTGACGATGAAACGAGGGATAATAAATCTTGAGACGCGCTGCGCAAGCTTGCAGATCTAACAAAGTGTTAATAATTATACGAGTAGTAAGAGACTGTTTTGAAGCGTGATGGGATATATTTTACGATAGGAAGGATGACGGATGAAAGCACATTGTCCAAATGTGATTCCTGGTATTATATAGTTAAAACACAAGCAGAATCAATAGAGAAGCTGCTATTCCAGCTAGAACTATATAATACAAAGTCTCGTAAAAATTAAGAGTATATAAAGAATAACAACAACAGGAGCAGCAGCAGCGGTATGGCGTCGAAAAAATTCGAGACACGCCACTCCTACATAATAACCGAAGCAGCGGCAGCATCTCCCCTGAAAATTGCTTTAATCGCTCTCTTACTCTTCCAACCCGAGAGAGAAAGAGAAAATAAAGCAGCCCACAAAACAGTAGCAGCAGCAGCAGCAGCGATCTAGTCTCTCCCCGCAAAAATAATACAACCCGAGAAAAAAAGGAGAAGTCGTAGTATAGCTATAACCCGTCTGGACACCCTCGAGGCTTTAATAATCAGCGCACGCAGAAGCGCTTTTTCCCCGAGAAATCGAGAGACCGATACACTAGTAGGTAGTATAAGTAAGTCTAGCTGCTCTATTTTTCAGGCGACTTCCTCGCAACCTTGCGCGAGTTAGCCCGCGGTGCTCTCCCACGGCTAAAAGGAGCCTCTTCAAGCTGCTGCTGCTGTTTCTTCCACTGCAGTACTTTTTATAGCCTTTCTCTTCATTCATTCTTTCTTCTTTTTGTTCCGCTCACGTACACTTTTTGCACAGCCAAGAGCTGACGTATATAATATGAACTTGACACGGCCCGTCTACTGGGTTAAGTTTAGCTCTCTCTCTCTCTTTTTCTCTCTTCCTCCAATTATCACCGCTACACGCAGTGCGTAATCGCTCTGACAAAGATCGAAGCTTATTTTCAAGCGACTTCGATGCTGTTGCTGCAGCGGCAGTGGCGCGTTATCTTCGCCCGCGGGCAAAAGCCTGATGCAGAAGTGGCTCGAGCAAAACAGGTCCCCCGAGCTGCATTTATAGTGGGGGGATGAGTAGAAGGCGTAAGAGGCTCTCGACCCACTGATCCGCAACTCCTCCGACGCATATATTCGTGACTACTGCAGCGTGCGCGTGTGCAAGGCAAATTGAGTCAGAATCGGATTTTAACATTCCTACGGCTCGGTTGGCTACCTTTTATTTCTCCTTTTGCATATTTCAAAGCTGCTGATGGTAAGAAGTTTCTTGAAAGAAAAAAAAAAGAGAATGGTATACATAAGCCAAAAGTTTTCGAAGCGAGTCGAAGGACAAGCCGTTATGTGTGTACGTATATAACCGTCAACGTTGCGCAAAGACGACACAATAACCAGTCGCTGCTGTAGCAGCAGCGCATCTCCGCGAGTCATCGTGTGGGATGCAACGTGTATGTTCCGCTCGACGTCGTCCGCGCAGAAAAAAGGCTTATCGCGTTCGACTATCTTGAATAGCCGACGATAGCGTAACGCAGAACTCTCTGCTGAGGATATGCCCAATTTCGTAGGCTCTCTCTCTCTCTCTCTCTCTCTCTCTCTCTCTGTCTGACTTTTATTGCCTGCTTTGCAGTGTATACTTGTGATGCATGGAATTCTTTCGCACGCGTCAATTTTACGAGGAGGGAGGATGCCTCGCCAGGAATTTCAAGCGATGCTAAATGAAGAGCTTTCCCGAGAGAGAGAGAGGCGAAAGCTTAGAAATATGTGTGTTTCGCTGAGATGCTGTGCTAAATATTTTAGAGAAAATTTAAGTGGAACGAGAATGACGTTTCAATCGCGCGTAAAATTTGCGTTTGTCCTAGAACCTCCGCCGGAAATGAACAATAAATGCTAAGTCTATACAGGCTTCTAAAACGTACTGAAATATCCACACGATATATTATTTATTCACACTAATATCTGAGTTACATCACGTCACATAATATCAATATGTATGTAGTGCTCCTGACCTCCTATCAATGAGTCTCCGCAGCTGCTCTGCGTAATTAGATTCCGAGGATCGCGGAATATCGAGTTATATACGTTATCAGAATATATCTTGCTCTGCAGCTTTCACTCGAGAGTGTCTCACTGCGAGTAATTTCCAGATTGTTATTTTGAGATTCGTGATGGCAATAACTTTTAAGAGCAATAATACGTTTTTGAATGAACTCATTCTTGTCTCTTTCAGAATGGAGAATATCGGTAGAACGACGGCTTATAATATCTTATCGCGCGTGTGGAAACTCCAAGGTGATCGCGCGCACCACACGATGGAAGCTTATATTGATGACAGGTGACACTCGGTGACTCATTCCGACAAACTTTTTTCATTGTTGTGTTCGCACGTTTCGACGTATATCGTTGAGTACAGTTTTTACTATTATAGAGCCATTGTGATTTCCGCCTTTGTGATTTCTGATCGTCTCATTTTCAAAGCTAACATTGATCTGCTTATTTCCCTCAACGAGATCTAGCTCGAGAAACGAGAACACGAGAGTAGTTACATCAGCGAGGAGGATATACCTGACGACATTTAAATATTCATTTTACACACCGACTATATAGTGAGTCATTCATGCGGCGTCGCAGTATAAATGAATAGCGATACGCCGCTCTTGCTTTTACGAAACTCTCGGGCGTTCAATGTCATTTCGCGCACAGCGCTCTATGAATGAAAAAAAAAACTCGAGCCGTTGATATATCTCCGATATCGCGATGATAAAGGCTGCCAAATGTGAAAACAATGAAATCTCTTGGATAATAATACAGAAAAAAAATCGACACAAATGTAAAAAAAAGGAAATAATTCAAAAAGTAAAAGACGGATATCCCATGAATTACAATTTTATCACAATGCACACATTGCGCTCGGTCATCGAGGTACTGCTACAACAGAAGCCGTAATTACGACACGCTCCAAGCCGAAAACAAAACACCCCGCGCGCACTGAATGAAACCGCCGGTTGAATAGAACACGATCAATGAAACGCAAATCTGTGGAACGAGGCTCTCTCTCTATCGGAAAGGGACTAACGAGGCTCTCTTCTCTCTTTTGATTTCGCAACGATTCCACACGCGCGCCTATACGAGCAATGCCAATGTCGTTGCGAAAGTTGTACGCCGTGACACTCCGATGCATCTGTGTTTACTTCTGTGTCTGTCTACTCGTGTCTCTTATCGAAGGAGCCGCCTTACGGACTCGACTCTGCTTAGCGAAGTCGTGTCAATTAATTGCATCTGCAAAAGACTCTCAACGCCGCGCTTATTGGCTGCTCTGTGTGTACTTTATGAATTTAAAGAGGAAGTGTTTGTGCCTTTGAAAAAGTAAACGCGCAATTAGAATCGCGCTTCGATAAATGAAAGATTTTTAAAACGACGAACGAACTTCGCAACAGGCTTACACACATAGGAAAAAAAATCTCCTCGAGCCAGCTGCTGGCGAAGAAAAGCCTGGGAACCGAGGCCTCGAAAATGCATCGCTCCGAAAAATCACGAAGCCCGGGCACCACCTTTTTAAAAGCCCAAGAGAGAATCTCGACTGGTCTGCCTACCTGCTGTATCCATACAGATGCCCACACATATACACAGAGAGACGCTCTATAAGGGGAACGAGAGAGAAAAGGCGAGCAGTGTACGCACCTGCGTGCCAATTACCTCTCGACGATCCGGAGCAGCTGAAGCCCGTTCGATGCCGAGAGAAGCACCTTCGGGACTGCAAACAATTTTAAGCGATTATAGCCCGGCCGCCGTGAATGCGATTGACTCGTGTATATACGCCGTTCGTTTCTGCGTTTTATAACACGCGACACACACGGCATTGAGATCGGGTTGGTTTCTTCTATTGATTCTTCTGCGGGGGCTGTGGTATATTATGTATTTGCATTCGCGCGAAGCCGCACGAGGAGCTTTCGGGGATTTATGGATCGGGACCTTGGCTTGGCGGGCACGAATTGGTACCAGTCAGCCGTTTGTCGCGTGTTCTAAGGGATTGCTCTCTATCTATCTCGTGATGTGTAATGCATGAGCGGTTGGCGCTTGCGTGCGATTCGAGAGATCTGTACAGGTGTGTATATTGGGAGCTTTGCGACGATTGAGAGGCTTTTAGCCTCTAGGGATTGTTTTGCGAAGGCCTTGCGAGAGACTTGTATAGAAAAGAATTTTATATAAACTACTTCCACGATTAATCAATTGTGAAATGTTAATCGCAGTCAGCTGGAGAGATCTGTGTGTGTTTATTGTAATCGAGATGGAAACTGCGACGACGTTATATAGCTGGCGAGTATAAGTGCAGCTAATGAATCATTCAGGTAAATTCAGGGGTGGTCGTTTCCGGCCGGGGAACTCCTTATCATCTTACTTAGCAAGTACAATTTCTCATTGTTTGTACTTGCCTCACCATCGATATCTCTTCAGCTCCGATGAATTTCGTTGTATAAGCGTATAATTTATTATCTTAACCCTTATACTCACTAAGCGGAAGATAAATTATTCCGTGAATAAGCGCTGAACAGACTTTGAAATGTATATTTCATATATATAAATAAGGAAAATTGCCGATTTTCACTTTCTCATTGGACTGTTATGCTTTCTAAATATAGCACCTCTGAGAGCAGAACCAGAAGATTGCGAGCGCGCGGCGAGCGTATACAATAAACAAAAGTAAAATTAGCCCGGACGAGCAATAAAATCGAATATTTATCGGGCGGGAGAAACAATGGTCCCCAGGTAATAGGTAAAAGTTCTTTGTTGTTGTGTATGCGGTATGGATTGTATATACAGCTAGCGACGAGTGCGAACGAGAGAAAATTGGCAAACTTATTTCCGCAGAGAGCGTGTACGTACACCTCTAGCGTCGTGGCAATAACTGGAAAATCCGGTTTGCATTGTGTTATTATATGCGAGCGCGCGCACGCGTGATTCAAAGAGCTCCCGAGAGGTAACCATAATATGAATTACATCGTTATTTGAACCGTAAAATGGGGCCAGCTACCAAAATTAAGACTGCTCCGAATACTATACGCGAGAGACCTTGTTAGCTCTTTTTTTTTCTAAGCTATTATGTTACCGAAAAAAATGGGGTCAAGTTGGGCGCACTATAGGTTTTGGATTTCTTATAAAAAAGGTATTTCGAAAAGGTGTCTTCTTAATTATTTAGATTTATTTTTACTCACATACGATTTAGGAGCAAAGTATACTAGCATTAGGTAAGATGTAAATATTTTCTCAACTCACCTGTAACAAAAAAATAAACAAAATATTAGAAAATTGCAAAACTACATCAAAATAATACATATACGTAACGTACAAAGCCAGACATTCACCGAACATTCGGCCAAAAATTTTACAAAATTTTAAAACCTTTCCAAAAACGTTCTCCATTCCCAAACCATCCACTCTCCCATCAATCCGTCCAAAGCCACACACGCACGAAATCCCTCTCTCTCTCTCTCTCCAGCGCAGGTGCGTGCCGTAAAAGTAGCAGCAGCAGCAGCGTATAGGATATACATGCACACTTCTAACAAAGGCAGCCAACGAAAGAGAGCCCAGGCCATACACCACGGCCCATTCACTCGACTATGGCATAGCACCGGAATCTCGGTCCTTCGAACAGCAGCAGCAGCAACGACGACGGCTACTCGTGCGAGCCCGAGCGAAACGAGCCGCGGCTCGTTTCCGCCTGGTTATGAGCGCAAACTCTCCGCGGATGTGCGTATTATACACTTTTCATATGTAGTCGGTGAAGATTGTGTATTCGGAATACGGCGAGCAAACGCGGCCTTAATTGGAATATATATTCTCTCTCCGGAGGTTCACAATGATGATGATGATTCGATTGGAGCCGCTTATCTGCGATTTATTTAGTCGAAGGACTTATTTTCACCACAGGGTGTATGTACTATTAAGTGAGAGACTGCGGGGAATTCATTTAGCCGTGTGTTTTTCTTCTAATTAGGAGGGAGGAAGAGTCTTGCCGGGGATTTTTCAATCTCGGCTACGTGTGCTGAGATTAGGTTGTAAATTTTGCTTTATGGCCTACTGGGTTGTCTTTTTTTGCGGATAATACGGTGAGTTATTTAGTTTTCCTATAGGTATATGCTGGTAACAGCTGGAGCGTATAATAAATAAATTTATATTTTATATGACATATATTATCGGTTACTACAAACAAAGGTATATTTCAATCACTTTCCAACTTATATCAAAAGAATACGTGCACACACTAGTGGTGAAGCAATATCTCAATCCACTACTATATTACATTCGATCCCAATATATCCCCCCAGCAAATCCCTACGAAAAAATTCGACTCTGCAACCAAATCAGCCATTGTCCTCTCACCCCACCCAGATCTCCCCTAATAAATATTCATCAACATAATCCAACTACGTAACTCGCGCAGCCTAAGATAAAGCGGCAAGTCGACTGCCCGCGGAGGAAAAGTCTCGGGGAACATTCGCCGGCCTCTCGATATATGTATAATGTATTATACCTATAGAGACTATACTACTTGGTGTGTTGGTGCAGTCGAGTGTATCCCGAGCCACACGTGACCCAGAAAGCATGCAGCCGCCGCGCCGGCTTGCTCATGTACGACTTCGTCATCGTCGTTGCGACTGTGATTCAGGGATTAGGATCACAGACCGAGGCAAGAGTAGTATACAGCGTGTGCATAGTATACTATATAGCGTGTTTTCTTAGCCGCCGCGCCTCCCCCGCAGTATTTTTTTCGAGTTTTTTTTTCCACGGAGAGAGTTAATGTGATTTACGCGCTATTCTTCTTTTTTTTCTTCTTCAACGCGATGAGAGATATCGATTTGTCTGGCCTTTTTTCACTTGGTGTCTGTACGAGTTGATTTATGCAGCCGATGAGTAAGAAACGGAAAAACGCGCGGCGTTGATAATAATATCGATTTTCTCGATAAATTGCAAGCGCAACACAGAAAAGGCGAGATGGAGTCACTTGATGACACCTCTTTGATTGAAGTAACTATACGCGTGATTAGAAATCCACGCGCGCGGTGACGTCATATTACAGCGCGGTTGACTCCATCGAGTAGAGAGAGAGAGAGAGAGAGTGATGTCACAACTTATTCCTCATAATTGCATTGTCCTATATAATTTCATGCGCGATCCTGTCCAAACAAGACTCGCGTCGCTTATATATTTACTCCCCACGATCATCATCACGACGCGATGATTAAAAAAATTGATCTAATCAATCTAGCATATAAACACATTGCACAAGTAAATCTTTAACCTTGTGCGTATTAGACAATCATTCTATACCAGTTATGAATAAACGCATAAGCTTCAGAAAAAAATCAAGAGAATCTTCAACCGCCCGGAAGCCACTGGATATTCACGGTCTCGAAACGTCCCTGCACAACCCATCCACTCTTTGCACACAAGAAGAAGAAGAAGAGGAGGAGGAGGAGGAGGAGAAGCTAACACACAAGGCTCGAGCAAGAGAGAAAGAGAGAGAGGACACGACGAGGTGCCGTTACTTGGACAAGAGCCGGCCTAACCCAAGCAGGCTCCTCTCTGGGGCGATTCCTCCTTTTTGCTCGGCACTGCAGCAGCTTTCCTTCTGATGCTCCTGCAGCAAGATATCGCGCGGCGCCACTGACCCAATACTCGCGACTGTCGTCGTTTGCATATTACACATATACATACACCAAGAGAACTGCTGACCCTGATTTTTCTCGCGAATATACAGAGACTGATCTTACACGGACGTGTGTTTAAAGTAGATTAAATCAAAAGCTCGTCATCTAATGAGTATAAAATAAAGAAGCTCTGAAGACACTCGGAGAGACAAATCCACATCGCCTGGCGCGCGTGACCGCTAACCAGCCCTGCGACCGCACCACACTCGCAATCCACAAAAACAGTGCGCAATAACGATCATCATCATCATCTCCGCAGCCAGTCAATCCAAAAAATGCATCTCCAACAGCCGCTATGCTCGACTGCTATGTAATAGTCGGGATCCTTTGTTCCCGATCAAGGCGCGATGTTCGTCTAATATGAAAGGAAAAGATGCCTGTATACCAGGTGACGTTTTTCCTCTACCTCGAGTGCATCAGAGAGAGAAAGAGACCTATACACACAGAGCGAGAGAAAGAGAGAAAAGTTCGAAGAGGCGACGGAGTAGGTGCTTTACAGTTAGTCGCGCACACGCCATAAACGCGTTTGTGTGTGCATGTGCATGTGTGTATACGTGCAGTGGCTCGTGAGAGAGCGACGAGCCGTATCGTTTTTGAAGGAGGTATAGTATACTAGTAGGAGGATCGAAATGAGCTTGGGAGTTGATGCATAGGTAGGTATATACTGAATGTTAAATAGAAGAGGCGCAACAGGAAGACGCGGACGTTTCGAAATGTCTGGGATGTGTCTGTCGAGATTCGCTGCTGGTGCTGGGGAGTATGGAGAATGGATATTTTTTGACTGCGATGTAAGAATGAAATGTGCCTAATTGGTTGCAGACGTGTGAGTGGCGTAATGACTTTATTTTTTTTTCCGGCTAGCTGAGCGTAACCGTGATGCTCATCAAAATTTTATTCAAACGTTGAAAAAATACAGTTTCTTTTAGAAATATCGATGAAGCACAGTGTTCTATAACAGTATCCGTCAGAAAGAGAGAATCGCATCAAGCTAAACTGTATATAGATAAGTAGACCGCGAACTTATTTGCCCCGAGTCGCGAGACTCCTCTCCGTAGCTCTATAATAAAGTGCCCACCGCGGCCATTCCACGTGAAGAAATGTATCTCTAAACGACCCAAGTCTATCTCTTCTCTCTCTCTTCAACGAGCTAAACTCCTGGTGGCAGGAAATTGAAAATGCATTGAGACGTTCAGCTCGTTTTATTTCGTCTCGGAAGCTGCGCGTCGACCTCTCTCTCTCTCTCTCTCTCTCTCTCTCTTCCCCCGAGTAACGTTAACTCCCGTATAGTGATGTACTGATGTCGCGCGGCTCCGCCTCTTTTTCTTCCTCTCGTTAAACGGCTTCGAGCGAAGAAGGAAACATACTAACTTCGAGGCTGTAAAGGCAGCATCTACAATTGGACGTATTCGGTACCATGTGCGAAGTCGGTAGTCAATTCGGTAGTGCTACCAACACAGTTATGTCAAATAGGTTAGGTTTGCACAAGGCCCGTTTGTTGGAAACCATTGAACTATGTTGGCAGCACTGGCAGAATGCATTGCTGACTTCGTAACGATACCGAATTCATATAATTGTAAATGCAGCCTAATTAAATTGACTATAATAATTCATTAATGACTCTATAATATTTAAAATATGATTTATGCAACGTTCAATATGTATACAGACACTTTTATCAGCCTTTTGTCGCGCGAATCCATCGCGAAATGAAACGAAAATCCCGAGCTTTTCATATCGCCGCGGCAGCGATAATCAACGCGCGCCAGTCAAAACAGCAACAGCAGCTCTTGAAAATTTATAGGAACGCGCTGCTCTCCCCAAACTCATTCCATTAAAACGCTCGGCGTATATATCAAACGGGGGGCTGGAGTTTTTGCCGGAAGCTGAGTAACGCCGCCGGGGATATTCCGCAGCTTTTTACGCTGATCAAATTATGGATTACTTTGGCAAAGTATATTACAGTAGAATATTTCGTGAAGTTTGCAAGACCGAAAAAAAAAATTCGCCCTTGAATCTATATTATACAAAGAAACAACAAAAGACGCAAGCGAAGACAGAAAACCGAGATCGTTCCAAAGAAAAGCGCTGCCATTCTATTTCCCCGTAGGTATATACACAGACACACACACATACAAACGTTACTAAGTGTGCGAGCATGCACGCACACGCCGGCGTCAGCAGCAACAGGAGCACAGGAGCCGCAGCAAGGAATGCGCTCTCGCATTGCATCCTTTGTGCTCCGCTTCTCGAGAAGGAGAGTATATGGCGCACGTATTATATAGGTGGTATACCTATATGTGTATAGGAACAATACCGGCCGGCCGGCAAGAAGAGGATGCGGGACGACGCCCAAAGAGGTCCTAAGCCCTCCCGGACAGAGAATAGCAAAGTAGCTATACTCTCCGATGCTTTCACTCGACGAGCGATTTATTATTATATTTTTTTTTTTTTCGGCGCGCCGGAAATTGCGTCAAATGCTTTCTCGCGAGCGCACATTAATACCGGGAAGGAAGATTGTGTGCGGGGCGATCGAGTGACATCACACGGCATGTGTAATAGAAGCAGGTCGAAGAGAGAGAGATTTCATCTTTCTTTTTTTTTTCTTTGCGCATTGTTGCGACGACACGCACACGCAGCGCTACTATAATTGTTTTATGCTTTTTAATTAGTTAAGTACTGAACCGCGTGGGTGGATTGCGTTGCGCGGTTATGGGAGCGTGTAAAAAATCGTATATGAAATGAAAATATTTGAGTGCATGCGTGAGTAGGAGAGGAGAAAAACAATTTAAAGTAGACTTTTTTTATATGCTTATGGAATATTTATTAAAGTATTAAAATATTAGATTTATTAATTGTTGTCCTACGTCGAACCATCTTAAACATTACTATTTACAGTAGCTGAATGACTTTACGAGTAATACAGCATTGCGATACCTATACAAAACAAAATCTTTCAACTATTCGCAGACAAGTTCTTTCAGATCACTCTCGGGATCACTTCACTTTGCTAGCCATTGGAGAAGCTAACGAAACTAGATCAGCTGAAAACTTTTAATTCGCACTCCATTATGAATCGTGGTTGCCGCTATCGTCGTCAGCAGGGTTAGTTTGGGCATCATCTTCATCATCATCATCATACTCGTCGTCATCGTCGTCGTAATCATCATAGTCATAAAAATCTATGTTGTCATCAATGTAGTCGTCCTTTTTCTGTACCTTGTCTTTCACTTCGTTACAGTAGTCCTCGACGGTCAGTGGCACCACGACACCTTCCTTCTCGGCATCGGCTTTGGACGCCTGCACTTGCTTCATCACAATCTTCGCGTACTCCTCGTCTTTGCCTTCCTTCCAGCGTCTGTACATCACCGAGGCGTCGACATTTGCTGGACTCGAGATGTTTGGCTCGTTCAGTAAAGAAATGACGGACAGCAAGACTGTTCTGACATTTCGCGCTGGAGTCCAGCGCTCGGACTCTAACTCACCGCTGAAGGGATCGTTGATAGGTGGGTGCAGAATTGAGATGCAGAGCTTGCCATCCTTGTAGACGTTTGGATGCCAGAATTGGCTCTTGAAGCGAATACTGGGTGGACTGTACGGGTAGTCCACTGGGAAAATCATCTTTGCCTTGAAATAGCCGCCCTGGTAGATGGTGTCAGGTGGACCGAAGATCGCCACTTCCCACTCGAACATGTCACTGTCTTTGGCCAATTTCACGCGGAAACCTTCCACTGGTTCCTCTTGTAAATTTTTGTACTCCAGGTTTAAGGCCCGGATGGCACTTGACGACGCAGTCATCTTTGATTGTGATGAACGATAGATCAAATTTGACGTTCACAGAGCAACGATCTTACCGGTAGCTTGGTGGAAACTGTACTAAGCATTAACTGACTCAGAAAGAGCTGGCTAGCTACTCGAAACGAGTCGATGTTACACCGACTGAGGTGACGATGACACTAAGGCCGTTGGCTCATCGGGGCCTTATAGATATGGCAATTTGCAGGTAGTTAGTTTAGGTCTACCCCTTCTCCCTCTAAAGGTCGAGAGGGAAGGGGTAGGCGTCCTACTGCCAAAGGTTTACTTAGAAATTCTAAGCTTGTGGCGATAGTTAGAATCAAAGAAGAATGTATATATATATATATATATTCTTAACAATTGTAGCTGTCTTGTAGTACATTTCTAAAGGGGTGTGGAAGTTTATTAATTTCCTCATATGACGTTTTTCACACGAAAAGTCACATGAGGTAAAAAAAGTCATCATTACCTCATTACATAATTAATTAATTATTTATTGTTAATTATGAATATTAAACCCTATTATTGAGATTAAAGTTATGATTTTGAGGTGAAAGTGGTATAAAAACAATAATTTATATGCACAGAGAGTTAAAAATAATCTTTCAGTTCAAGATCCGACACGACGCCAAGCCGATATATCTCCAGCCAGCCGCTGCTCCGCCCTCTCCCCAAATAATCTCCCAATCTCCGACATTACCTCGAAACCCATCGAGCACTCTGACGGTCAATTGAAGAATTCCTCGTCAGCTTGCATTTCCTCAGGCTCCGACGAGATTAGCGCGCACATAATATAGGCGGAGAAGGATCCTCGAAAAGGGTTTATCTATATCTATATATACACTACACAACGTCCGTGCAACACTCTCGGAGGTCAATCGGCGCATCCGGTGCCCTCTTCCTATCTGCATTTTTAAGAAGTAATTTCCGCTCGGCCGATCGGAAATCGCGTGTTTTCGATGATTTCTTAATTTCCTTGCTGCAGCAGCAACGGCGTTACGAGTGAGAGCGTAGATATATACATACGTACAAACTGCAATTGGAATAAAGAGGGGAAGGGGGGGGGGGAAGATGGTTATGCTAACGATGCCAACTGCAGCTCGACGAGAAAGTCAGGCGACAAGTGCATTAGAGCAATAGCGCGTGAAGTTTATACGCGCGTAATTTCGAATCGTTATAGCTACTCGTATAAAGCCTTGCCATTGCGTATATACACTGCAGCGACTGACGCTCCACACTCCGTCGATCGACGAAATTCTCGAAAAACAGCAAAATTCCGCGTCTAAGCGTTTCAACAGCGCGTCAGCTAAAAAAAGGACGGATTTTCGCATCGCCTGAGTCTCAGGGTCACCGCTGCGCATAGCGCTATATAACGCACGAGGGAAGCGATGATGCGACGCTCACACACACACACAC
>UCQR01001998.1:0-10924 GCA_900474235.1 Cecidostiba semifascia
GACGAAGTTGTGGAAAGGTTTATTTATTTCAACGGACACGCGTTGATTCATTTTCATTGTGCAATTTAATAACGACGGTTACGTTGTGTAAATAAATTACATTTAAAACATGAACTACTACTATATCACCTTCATTCAAAGATCGATTGTTTCTTTTCTATGTTTTCAGCCTCTTTTTTGCTTTCTATTACATTTTCATTATATATTTATTTTGTTTCAGTTTCTCACTTATATACTTTATGCCTATAATTCTCTCTAGCCGATATGAGCTTTTTTCTTCTTTTGCATTTCACTGCAAAGGTTTGATACGACTGAAGAATTTTTTTATACTTTATTTCGTTATATGATTTGGGATCATTGTCTCTATAACAACACCGTAAACAACTTGTCAGCATCCGTCACGATTCATTCATCAACCGCTCACAGATATATATTATATATAGATAGAATAAAAGATTGACAATAATTAAGCTCTTATAATACTATTTAAATGGATTTTTATTCTACGTATATGTAGAGATTTTAGTAAGTATTTATATTTAATAAATTTATTACTTTCAATTGTAATAAATAGTTTATTGAAAAAATCGTCAGTTCGCATTATAATAAATGTTCGATTTTAAACAAAACTCATTGGTGGGCCTTGTTCGTGTCTTTACTTTATTGCATATATAACCCGAATAAGATAATACTTATATTGTATACTACGCATAAGTAGTAGCAGTCCAAGATGACGAGACAGCTGAAGGCTACACGGATGAGTAGAACAAGAAATATGAATATCGATATGTCAAACAAAATCCAAATATTCCGGTAAGTTTTTTCTCGGTCGGTAAAGTTTGAGGCGGGAGATTTGAATTTTCCTTTAATTTCATACAAACTATAACAATAAAACACACAACAAATCGGAGTTCCTTCTACACCTATATAATTACCTATTACCATCAGGTGAAATGAAGTCGGTTAAATTAAAGGCGGGAAATTCAAATTCGTTGAACATCAACAATTAACAATCTTCTTATAACTCGTAGTTTCCTAAACTACTGAGCCCAAATTAGAAATTCCTAAAGAACTACTAGACAACTCAACCGATCGCAACTGCCGCCAAACCTGCAATAAGCTACGCAGCTATACCCTACAGCTACTATACCTAGATAATAAATCTCCTCTCGGCTCTCACGTGCAGCTGTCATGCGCAATTGGCGTGCGCGAGTCGTGGCTATCCGCGTAGACGACGTCGAGCGAGCGAGCGAGCGAGCGAGCCATCGGCATCTGACGATTTTTGAAGCAAGCGCGTGTGAGTGTGTGTTCGTGTGCCAGCTCGTACGACCATTGTTAGACACCATCTCTCTCCTCCTACGTAATCGCGCAGTGAGGAAGCCGAGAACGTCGCTCCGAGTATTGCTTATCAGAGGACCGCATCAGCAGCACCAGACGTTCGACGAAAAATGCTCACGGTAGGCGCGCGAAGCAGCAGCCGAATTTTTGCATCCGCGAGAGCAGACTCTTATCCATCTACTATATTAGTCCAGAGATTATTTACCATTTTTCTCTGTTCGCAGACGGTTGTCAGAGGTATCGCAAGGCGTTCGTTTTCCACGTCGAAATGGGCAGCCGCACAGCAGGTAAATCGTCGTTATGCATTAGCTACTTAGCTTTTTGACTGCCGAGCGAACTTAACCTCTCGCGGCTCAATTGCATGGCTCGCTCTCTGGTACCGCCTGATTTTGATGTTTTTTTTTTTGAGCTTTTTGAGCGAATTCGGGATAGGTTCGAGTGAAATCGAGACCGGTGCACATGGTGCCTTGTGTACGATTACTGTGTCCAATACGTTAATTTGCACCGACAGAGATTTTTAGTGAAGGACGGGGAAAGGTCACTTCTTTTCCTTATATCAGAGCTTTTTTATGAAAGAAAAATTCATTCTGTAGCTGCGCGTGATTTTGCACGTTGTTTGGAGTATTCAGATAAACTGTTTTGAAGTGATGTGTGACATGCAAGTTATGCTCTCCAAGAGTGGTTGGAGGTTTTGTTTTGGTTCATACTCTGTCCTATACTTTATGCATCAATAAAATTTGTTTGTAGCTTGGTTTTATGGTAAATTCATGGTCTGTCAATGGTTTCATATTAGTCATTTTATCGAGCAATTTTATTTTTAACTCGTAAAGCTCAAACAAATGCATTGTGAAATAACAACGAATACAACTGTTATTTGTTGGATATTGACCAAGTGTCAGTTTTCATTGTTTGACAGCTTTTAGTACAGTTAATAATAATAATATATAATTAGCTAACTATTTCTTCAATTGTTTGTAGATGACTGTGCGAGATGCCTTGAATTCGGCGATGGACGAGGAAATGGAAAAAGACGAAAGAGTATTCGTTATGGGTGAAGAAGTAGCCCAGTACGATGGTGCATACAAAGTCACCAGAGGTCTGTACAAGAAGTACGGAGAAAAACGAGTTATTGACACACCTATCACGGAAGCTGGTTTTTGTGGTATGGCAGTCGGTTCAGCCATGGTATGCCAATATTTATTGTTTTATAACTCCACTGCTACTTGTTTTACTCATACTTCACTTCATTTTACAGGCTGGCCTTCGACCAATCTGCGAATTCATGACCTTCAACTTTGCCATGCAAGCCATTGATCACATCATCAATTCTGCTGCCAAAACCTTTTACATGTCTGCTGGAACCGTCAATGTGCCCATTGTCTTTCGTGGACCTAATGGAGCAGCTGCTGGCGTAGGAGCTCAGCACTCTCAGTGCTTTGGTGCTTGGTATGCTCATTGTCCAGGCTTGAAAGTCATCTCCCCTTACAACAGTGAAGATTGTAAGGGCTTGTTGAAGGCAGCTATTCGAGATCCAGATCCAGTAGTGTTCCTGGAAAATGAACTGCTGTATGGTGTTCAGTATCCAATGTCCGATGAAGCACTTTCAAAAGAGTTTGTTCTGCCTATTGGTAAGGCCAAAATTGAGCGCGTGGGTAAGCATATTACTCTGGTAGCACATTCCAAGGCAGTTGAACTAGCACTGGAGGCTGCCAACGAATTGGCTGGAAAAGGTATCGAGGCAGAAGTCATCAACCTTAGATCGCTGAGGCCACTCGACATTAACACAATTGTCCAATCCGTTGCCAAGACGAACCACATTATCAGCGTCGAGCAGGGATGGCCTTCGTGTGGAATTGGTGCTGAGATTGCCGCTAGAATTATGGAAAGTGAGTGCACTTTTGTTTGCTTTATAGAACTGATGGAAGATGCAATTTTCTGATCATGGTTTAACACATTATTGAATTTTAGGTGAAGCTTTCTACCATCTAGATGCACCAGTCATTCGTGTCACGGGTGTTGACGGTCCAATGCCTTATACCAAGAGCTTGGAAATTAAGGCACTACCTGTTCCAGCTGACATTGTGTTTGCAGCAAACAAAATTCTAGGAGTTGCACAGTAGTTACAATGCGGTACAAAAGTATAGGAACAATCATTGTTCAAAGATTTTCCAAACACCCCCTTTTCCCGAGGATCACCTCCAACTCCCTTAGGTCTGTTTTAATTCTCTCCTTGTCCCTACGTTCCTTCGACGCTTTTCGCTACTGAAAAGCTTGTACAAACTCGGCAATCGACGGAGGAAGAGAAAGAAAAACGCTTTAGTAAAGGCAAACACTAGGAAAATATTTAATTTACAATACAAAGAAATCGAGAACTCTGACTTTTGGAGGGTACTCGGTATTGTAAATTCGGCTTCTGATACGAGCAACGAAAAATTTTGGAAATTTGGTATCGAATTTGAAGCGATCAATCGACCATGTCTCGCGAATCAATCGTGCATGTAATGAAGAGTACAATGGCCTGCAAAATGTTTATGCTACACCTATTTTATCGAATTTTTAGTTAATTAATCTTCTTTTAAGATTTTTAAGTTCAACAAGTTCAAGTAATTTACTAAATTAAATGTTATTTTTAGTATTAAAAATGTAACACATAAAATAGGTCACCAGCATTCACATCAGAGTAACAGCATTGATTCACAGTAGACCTGGTCATATTACAAATGCCGATTAAAAGCCATGTAAATTTAAAAATCGGTATGAAATGAGTTCACAGGTCAACTTTGTGGGCTGCATTTGTTTATTAATTATTTATTACAGAAAAAAATAAATTGTAATATACATATCTTCACTGTTTTTGCTTTACATATTTTTGATACTTTATCCTATAAATTCTATGTTTTCCGCACTTTCTTTTTCCATATCCATCTTGTCTAATTCTAATTGTCATGTATGGTACATCCTCAGCAAACAACTAGTAACTACCTTCATATAACGTTCGAAAGCATCTCTCAATTCGTTTTCTCTGTTGTAAGAAATTAATCATTGTTTTATACATGCTTTTTTACATACTTCATTTCAAACAATATATAATACAAACCTTAGAACATCCATATCTAATGCACACTGCGTGAATACAGCAAGAAAGTTACGTAGATCTGTGTGTGACCAATTTGCTTGTCTCCAGGGCTCTATACATCTCTCTACCAACTCATAAAAGAAAGACCTTAATTCTCTTGTACGATGCAAATTGCAGGCAATGCCAATAATAGCCCTCGAATACGTTCTGAAGTTTAAATCCATATCTTGGTATATTCGCTCTAGCAGCATTGGTTTTAATTTTATGCAAACCAGACTAAAATTAACAAGATTAAATGTTAATACATTGAACTTATAGTCATTAGATGCACTTCTTCAAGTATCAATATGACTCACTGCTTATGGTGCTTTTCGTTTTCTAAAAGTGTCCTGCATTCTGGTAGTTCAAGTAAAAATTCTCTGTCCAAGTCTGTATCAAAATACTCTGAACCTGTATAACGATAAGTCCAGAGAGTCATCATACTGCTGGCACAGTGATGCAAATCTGGGAAGGTTAAAAATTGCAATTTCCTTTTGTTCATTTCAAATCGTAGGCATACTATAAATACTACAGCTGCATATCTCCTGCAATTAAAGTAGTGAATAGATAATTTAGTACGCATGAATACAGCTGGAAGATTTTCAAATAATCTACATACTTGGCTAATTCTTCGGGAAGTAAAAAATGCTGCTTTATATTAGTGACCAAAGAGCCTGGCAGATCCTCGACGGTTTTAAATACTCGCTTCACATTGTCATATTGCCTACGACAACTTCTTAAAGTAACTCCAGTCTTTTCTGCAACTTCTTCCATGTCTTTTCTGTTCTTGGAGGTAAGTTTTTTACCAAGAATCTCCCGTGCTACGCTATCATTAAACTCATAATACCTGAAGCAAATGGAGTAATCAGTTAACTGCTAAGATGCAAACATATTTGTAGAGTTATAACCTCACATTTCGATTAACATTTGGCTAGTTTGGGGCTCTATCTGGAAGGCCAACTGTTCACTCGCCAATTTCGTTGGAGTGTGCAGTAGCTTCTCAAGAAGAGAATAAGTACGGTAATGGTCCAGAACATCTGAAGCAAGGAGCTCGACTGGTGCGTTCGTTTGCTGGCAGATTCCTCTCTGTTGTAAAATATTAACTGCATCGCTGGCTATTAATTTATAAAATATGTACTTAAATTAACGAGTTTTTTTTTTCATGACTAATGGAACAAAGAAGATTCCAAAGTACTTGGTTGCTGAAACAGCATTTCAAGGAAAAAAATAAACTTACACGAATATCCATCTACCCAAAGTTGATATACTTCAGGATCGACAAGTGTGTAGTTGCTAATAAATACGTCAACCTCTGATAGCATATCTAAGGTTATGTTTATCACTCAACTTTACTCGTATGAAAATCGCCTTAAAAAATGCATTTTCAGAACAATGTTTTCACGTGGAAAAGGCAGGTAATACTTGAATTGGATTTAAGTAAACATTGCGATCGATTAGATCGCTGATATAAATGCAGATTATTTTTAACTTGACACTGCTCCAAATTGAGCAGTAAAATCCTCAAGTGAAATCACATAGCAGACGAAAGATACACCTTTTAATTATATATTTGCTTGCGCGACGTCTGCGCACTCTGCGCACTCTGCGCGCGCGCCGAAAGCACGTTATTTAAAGTGTGCTATATCGACTTAATTATTAGACTCTAAATTTGCATAAGTGATTGCCTACACAATTAAAAATTGAACATTTTTGATAAACAAATTTTTCGTCACGTAGATATAGATTACAATAATTTTTGTCAAAGACATGTAAAACAAGAAAACCTTATTGCGGTTCTCGATTTATACGAGATTACATAAGACATAAAAAAAACGCTATGCAAAATTAATACGTATTTATATTTTATTAGGTATGATAGTTCGAACGCGTAGAATCGGTTGCATTGAACACGTCGTAGAAAAAAAATTAGAAAAAAAACAAAATAATATTTATATCACATCTCTCGCAATAAAACACTTATAGAGTAAGAAAATCGGCTGAGAGCAACCGATCAATGCATTAGCCTCCTACTTCTGTGAGAACTCGTTGGTCATTTTAAAGTTTTATTGGTAATCAAAATTCTGACTTTCGAGTTCCGTAAGAGAGCGCTATATCGGGGCTCAGAGTTATACCAAGATTGCGTTTCTTTTTGCTCGGTATTTTATTAAACAACCAAAATATATTTCAAAAGAGGATATTCGTTTGTCTGTTATATAGGATTCGAACTTTGAACGCTTTCAAATACATCCACCAGATGGTGACCCGCCGAATGGGCTGGATCCGCTGGACACAGAGCCCAGAGAGAGGACGATGCTGACTCATATATTCCTCGGTTTCCTCTGACGAGGGAATCGACAGTTCAATGACAGCTCTCAAATCGTTAACTATACTTACAACAACCATACGCGATACCTACACTTTTATATTTCATATTAAACTTTGTTCAACACTTAAATCCTATATAATCAAAAATTTTCCGTATTAACTAGTCAGACTAAACAAACTTCTACTTCTTGGAATTTACTCAAAAGGTGGACGAGAACGATTTTAAACCTGATGTAGCTGAATTCCGAGTTATTCTCGCAAGCGAGTAAGGATTCATCGGCGATCAGTCGTATTGTTATATAGTCGCCTCATCGCAGCATTATATACTCGCGTTTGAATGACACGAAGCAGTGAAAATAAACAGATAGACATATAAGATATGGTGGTGATTGCTGCGAACCAAATCGACGACTTAAAGGGACAAAGTTCCTGGCATTTAATCAAGGCCGTAAAGAATGGCGATGACGTGCTCGTGCGCAACCTTCTGCAAAATTATAAGATCAACCCCATCGCTTACAAGTGCGACGATGATGGCAAGGGCGTCCTCCACTACGCACTGATGAGCAACCATCTGCCGATTCTAGAAATGCTCCTTCTGCGTGGTGCAAACCCAAACGAGACCAACGACGCCAATGGTTCGGTCATTGACATGGCTTTCTTGCAAAAACGAATTCAGTTTGCAGAGTTATTGTGTGGCTATGGTGGCCGAGTCAACATTAATCTGTTTTCCATCTGTGGATCAACAACTAGTGATAGTGCTGACTCGATAGGGCGTCAGTTGACTCTCCTGTTTTACCGCTACGCAGATTTTCGTGATCGGGACGTAAACGGCCAGAATATTCTCCACCTGTGCGTCGAACTCGAAGACCTCGAAGGTATCTCAATTATCGCAAACAGAGGTGCCGACATGAACGCGCGGACCTACAACGACGGCTCAACGCCACTGCACATAGCAGCCAAGATTCTGAGCATACCATGCATTACAGCACTGATCGAGGCGCTAATACAGCAATACGGTGACGAGATTGACTTACGAGACGAATTTGGCTACGGACTACTTCATCGAGTTGTCACTTGCGAGATACCCGACAGCTTGAAGCAACAACTGAAGGTGATGGAACTGTTGCTGAGAGCCGGTTGCAACGTCAACCTCACGAGCAATTGCAACGTCACCCCTCTACACTTGGTCTGCAGTATAAATGCATACGAGTGTATCAAGTTATTGCTGAAAAACGGCGCAAATCCGAATATACGTGACGACTACGGTCGGACGCCGCTTTTCAGGCTGACCGAAGAGACAAGTGAACACTCTGGTGAGAGGCTACAGGTCAAATCGCTGCAGCTGATGATATCTGCTGGAGCCAACGTCAACATACCGGATATCCGCAGTGTGACGCCGCTACACGTCTTGGTCGGACGCACTCGAGAAGCGGCTATTTCGGTGCTATTGAACCACGGCGCTCTAACTTGTGTCCAAGACGAGCAAGGTTTTACACCGCTACAAATCATGTCGAGATTGCCCCGCAATCATTGCAGCAGAGTCAAATATTTGCGGTTGACCCGTACACTTTTGAAAGCCGGAGCATCGTTTCGAGGGGTCGAAAGACAATGTTCCTCAGAGTCTGCGGCTTCGTGTCCGCATCATCATCATCATCAAAAACGTGAATCTAATGAAGTACCGCACAGTAGTAATACCACATGCACCGGATCGAGATGCGATAATTGCGAACCTAAGATGGGGCGAGTATTATCTTCTCTGCAACAAGGAGCTGTAAATTATGCAAGTGACCATGATCATAAAGCATGAAGGCTGCTGATTCTTTATTCAAGCTTGTATTACTGGATAGGAGCTTTAGGAGAAGAGGTTCAAGATTTACTGGGGGTTGCTGAGGAGGAAGTACTACGAGGCGCTGGAGAGAAAGAAGCTCATATAGATAAGACCGCGTTTGGTTTGTGCATATAGTAATAAAAATTGTGGATCAGACATACCTGGCTATAGATCGTATTCTTGACTAGTGATTGCTACTGGGCTGAACGATGGAGAACCAGTTTACTTTCAAGAACAAGAAATGTCTGATTGAACGCCACATTGACTTATATTATATATTCATATTGTTTTTTTTTTATACGTATCAAGTCTTTTTTGTGTAATTGTAACTAATATACTTATTTTGTTTTGTGCAATAATGATTTTTATAAACTTTTAATTTTACAATTCAAAGATCAGTTTAATTTTAAAATGTCTTTGTTCGAACGCCATGTTAACTTGTATATAGTCAATTTTTTTATATGATCGAATGCACTTTTTTCTATGTATCAATGACAACTCTGTCACTCATAAGAAGAAATATAAAAAAAATTAAAAACAACAATCGATATTTATTTTAAAACAGAATAACAATCAAAAGTACACAATTTATTTAAACCCAATATAAGAACCAAAATTACCCAACAAAGGTACAGATCTTGTTGCATGATTTATTAAAAAGACTTGTATAGTAAAAGAACATCGAGCACATAATTAGCATGTATTGAAATAGTTTCCTCAAAATTGTTTATACTCCGATAATGAGCAACTCACGAGTGTAATTGCAAGTGTGTCTGCGAAACTGCGAGATACGGTTTAACGCTAAAAGGTCAATACGACGCCACGTCTCCGGCTGTGTGTGTGTGTGTGTGTGTGTGTGCGAGATGCCTTCTCCGGGGATTTATCTTCGCTAATGCATTATTTACATTTTTTCCCGGCAATCTCATGCTTAATTAAAGTAATCGCTGGACTTTGGAACGAGGCGTCGGAGGGACGAGCAAAATTCGAGACCGGCATTTGGAAAACCCGCGTTTTTTTCTCGCTTTGCAGCTGAATTATTTTTCAAAGAGATTTCAACACGTATATAACCGTAATGAAATTTACTCGATGGCTTCACGCATCAATTTGAGGAATTTTATGGATTAATTGGGGCAGTTGAAATGAGAAGGAATTTTTGTTCTTTTAAATATTTTAATTAACAATTCGAAACATATAGTACTTAATAATTCACTACAATTCGCATACATCAGATTTATCTATAGAGGATTTGAGAGCCGCGCTTAACTAACTGCGTATCGCAGGCAAATAGTATAAAAGTTCATTATCGTTATTACATGTTACAAACATCGCAACACGCATTAATTTGCTTCGGCGATCGCATATTGGCTCCCTCTCTTGCATATGTGTGTATCATTGTTTTAATTGAGGTTGCAGGTTCACATATGTAAACTCATCAATCAGCTTTCCTTTGTCAACTCACAATGAGAAAGACAGTATAAGAGGAAATTCAAGCACTTTGCACACACGCATCACATATACTCGTATAAACGCTTACAATTAGTAGAAGTCACTGTGACGTACCCGAAATTCGTTCCTGACGCACGAAAAAAAAATTATCGTCATCGATTTGAGATGAGTTTGTCGCGCGACGGGGAACAAATAGAGAAATCTTTTTTTCTAAGATTACATATTTTATAATGATAAAATCTATGTACAGAGCGCATCGGAGAAAAATCGATGCCGTCGAGTCGCAAAATGTAGCTATTACATCAATTGTAGAAAAAATAAAATCTATAATTGGAGAGCAAACAAATATTTATTAACTGTCTACAATATGCGATATGTTTTCTCTTGATAAGGACTAAATGTAAACACGTTAATTAATATGACTTTTGAGTTATTCAATTGAGTTGATCTCATTATAATATTAATTATATAAAAAAGGATTAACAAAATTTCAGAGTTTTTGAAAACTCTGTCTATAGCTGTCCATAAATTACAGCAATATTATAAGTTTATTATATAGTAAAATAAATAGACATTTAATGCCATGCTTTATCGAGAGATAATTTCTTGCGTTATATAAGTCAAAGTATAAGAGATACTCGTTTAAAAAAACGTACAAAACGTAGTCGAAGATATAGTTTCAAATAATAAATATGGATATTGGTTGCAAGTATACACAAGTCACGCTCTCATTCAAATAATTCACTAAAGAACTTGTTAAAAAGTATAAGTATGCGATTACACAAAAAAAAGTAACAGGGATTCGTAAGAATACTGCTTTGGTCATAGGAACGAACACAGGAAATTCATCAATGATTTTCTTTCTCCTCCCC
>UCQR01001999.1:0-14225 GCA_900474235.1 Cecidostiba semifascia
GAGAGAGAGAGAGAGAGGGAGAGAGAGTGAGAAAGAAGGAAGAGAGAAGCAAAGGGAATGTGGCGGATAGAGCTGAGTAAAGTGGGAAGAGGATGAAACAATTTGGGTGAGATTTGCGTTTTTTTTTGTTGTTTCTCGATTGCGAAATTTTAGTTTTGTGGTGCACTAACTTGCAAGCTCTGTGGTGAGGTGCTGATTGTTTGGATGATTTATCTTGTGTGTGCATCAAGATTGTGAAATATTACAGAGATGTAAGTAATTGTAAAGGTTGAACGAACACTTAAAACTTGAAGTATTTCTTTTTTTGTTGTTAATAAAGAAAGAGAAATAGAAATAATATTTTTTCAAATCTCGCGCCTCCCAATCTCGGCTTGCCAAGTTCTGTGAAAATAGAAAAGATGTCGTAGCGAGGCGTTCCCACCCACCGCACATTGTTTACTCTCGGAAGTTTTCCAGAAGCGAAAAGATTCACAACACAATAAACACGCTTATAGACGAGGATCACAAGCGACAGGGAAAGTCTCGGAAAGAAAGAGTTATAAGAGTCCCGATAGTAGATACCGAAGGTTTTCTTCTCTCACGAACGTTCGCTGGAAAGTGCTACGAGTTTTTCTCGTTCTATCGTTTGGGACTTGGAAATCGAGGTCGCGCTGTCTTCTTCGGAAAGTCACTTTCTGGATTAGAGAGATAATCAAACGACGCCGTAAAGAAAGTCTTTTTCTTTTTTGCTTAATTACAATAGAGCTTGATGAGAAACGAGCAAAAAATCGAGCTTTGTCATCTTATCAATTACAAGACAATAGACGCATTCACAGTGAGATATTCATCTTTACTGTCCTCTATACAAATACCTTATTCTTTGTAGTAAAAATAAATTTTGCAAAAAAAAAAGACCTACCGAACAAAACATTCTTCTATACATCCCAAACAAAGCCTGCAAGAAATCCCATTTAAATCGAACCACGTGCAGCAGTCATTGTATTCTATACCTCCCTGATATTGATAAACGGCTGCACAAAAGTGCTTCGCGAAAGAAAAGCCTCTCGGCGGGCGCTGTATGTACACTATAATACGGCGCTTCGATTGCAGAGGCGGAAGCGGTCCGATAGCGAGGAACGAGAAGCGCCACAACACATAGAACGCCTTATCCGCCTGACGTCCTTATTATCAAAACGCCCACGCGACGTTCTTGACCACAGTATTATGCATCAATGCGATGTCGTCGATTGTGCAGTGGTGATGGTCAAGGGTGAGTTTAATTATAATCTCGTATAGTGCGGTGTTTTAGTTAAAGTTTGTTATGGTGTGAAAAATGTTGATAATGTTATCGTATATACGCTTTGAGCGTGTAGATATTCGAATTCGTGATAGTCTTTATTGATTTTAATTGCATATCTCCTTATCTATACTAATACAGTACAATAAAAAATTATTTATAACGACTGTATGTGTATTACCATCGCGATACGAACATGATTCACGATCATGAGTTCGATTGTACTGTCGGTGTGCAATAAAACAATTCATCTCCCAAGTATTTCGTTTACAGCCAATTCATCATCCCAAAATAATAATTCCTGACTGCGCAATTCAATCAAATCTCTCCGATATATGTACACTTTTTCCTCTCCTTCTCTCATCTCTAAAGAGAGAAATAAGAAAATCCAATACCAGAGAAAAAGTAATAAATCACAAGGGCTGTCTCCCTCGCCGCCAATGTTTTTTGCGCTTAATATGAAGCGATCAAAGGAGGGGCAGTAGGCGGACGAGAACTTACCTCGGCCAGAGCCTTTTTGTCGGCGACTTTGGCACTCTGAAGAAGACGGATGACGTTCTTGGCGCCCTCGACTACGGCCGCCTCGATCCTGAGCCTGTGACGTAGCTCCTCGACCCTTTCCTCCAACGCAAGCTCCAGGTTCGGCTCGTATCTGACTGCAAGCGGAAAATTTTGGAAAAATTTAATACACGTCGACATTAACTCCGTATGCTCGAATTAAAAATCATTGCGAAGAATCATATTTGAATTTTATATATATGGTATGGAAAAAACGCAAATATACAATTTAATGACCAAAAGGCACCAGTAAAAATTTTACAAATCATCGCGAGTATCGGAGCACTTAAAACTCATTAGAATCAACAAACGTAGTGCATCGCGAGCGCGCAGACGTTATTCAGCAGCGCTGCAGAATGAAGAGAAAAAAATCACTGTTATTTTTTCCTCTCGAGGACGCATTTAACGACTAACCAGCGAATTCAAATAACAAGTCGACTGCTACGTATTATATCGAGCTAGTCTCGTCGTCTGCCTACACGCGTGCAAACGAGGTTTCTCGCTCGTCGCGCTTTTTTTCTTCTTTTCTTCAAAATAGAATCACGCGCTTTACGTAAGACACATTAAAGAGCGACTCGTATATAAGTCGAATATCATCTCGGGGCTTTCGTGATGTTGTATTGTTTCCGAAGCCGCAGTTGCTTTGTAGCTTTATTAAAACACTTTCTTCAGGACATCGAACACTGTGATTTCTCTTATAATAAATCGTTTTCCCAATAGAGTATAGAGCTGATATACAATTACGATATATGTATATCGAGAAATTTGTAGGGAAAATGTCTCGATTTGTAGTTACAAGAAACACGCGACGTTATTGTGCGAGCTTGTGCTCGTGTTATTTGGCAGTGCAGTAGTGCCGTTGACGTTCGCGGAAACTAATGGGGTTTTCTTTTTTTGAAAAATTTCTTTCGGTTGATTTATATGCCATCTCGGCGCATATTATTCTGTGCAATCTGCTACAACTAGTTGTGTAAAGTTCGATGCTTGACAAACATACTGTTACTTTCACTTGTAAAATGGCCTATACACTACAAAAGTAGTTTAATGGTTTCGATATCGCCTTCGAGATCTTACTTCGGCAGGTTGCAAGTGTATATAGCAATTAACGAGTCAACATCAATATAAAAATTAAAATAATTAAACAATTGTATTCTTCAATAAAAAATAAGAAAGCATAAAATTTGTTTACCTTTGTTACCGGTCGCGTCTCCGTTAGGTGCCGGTGCGTCGCCCCTCGCATGCTGCTGTTCTCGCGCCTGGTTCAGCTTCATTATGCGCATGCGCAGGAATTCGATTTTCGCGCGCGAATCGTCCAGCATCTGCTGTGCCTCCTGCAGCAGCTTCTTGTCCCGGTGGCCGCTCGTCAGGCTCTGGATCATGTTCTCGGCGCCCTGCTTCACCTGTTGCGAACAAAAATTAAAAAAAAAGGGTTATCATCGTCGTACTATATAATAGCCTTTCGTCATTTGCATATGATTATATATTATACTCTCGTTTATGATAAATGGTTCTGGATTGAAAATGTTCGGTTTCATTGATGCGATACGGAGTCGAGAATGTTATACTACTTATATGAAAAGCCCCTTTTCGCACAGATAATTATTTTTTTTAAATATTTTCACAGCAGGACTATACTTTTACGTTCGCCTACAACGCCTTCATTATTCTAATCCAATGCAAAGAAATATCCACTCTCCCCAAGAGCAAACATATAATTGTCAGATAAGTGCAGGCATAAATCAGCTGTTTGCTCGTCTCATTCAGTGGAAAACGTTCTCCGCGAAGCGCAACGCGCCGCGCGGTCTGAGCTTCGAAAAAGGAAACACACGTGGATTCGTCACGCGTCGATATTTTTTTCACACGTCGATATGATGCTGACTTGTGTTGAAACGCGAGAACTTGCGAGTAAGTAAATCGAGATCTTTCGTTTGTAACTATACGTGAAATGATCGTGGGTTTTTTATGCTGTATGTATGGTAATATATGGATATACTTTTAAATTTATTCGTTGGTTATTTTTAACAAAGTTTTCTTTACGGCAACACGTATGTGTGTGTAACTGTAGTGTTTGTGGGTAATTAACGTGATTACGAGGTATTACTCTTTAAAATATAACGTTATAGAAGTGGTTTGTATTATTTATAACTGTATCATACGATATATGCGTTTGTTTTATTAATGAACGGGGATGACTAAGTTATAGTTGATGATCCATTACGAATACGCGAGTTAATAAATCTTATAAAATCGTTGTACTCTCGGTATTTTCAGACCAACGGAAAGTTCTTTTTTTTAGAATGGGTATGTGTAGGTATTTATCCTATAGAAACGAGACGTGTTCTTCTATATTGTTGAAATCTGTAATATGACTCATAGAGATACGTTCTAATATGTCTACAGTTTTACTAGCTCATTAAAAAATAGGATGATGTTTACGTCAACATTTTAGTGTAATTTTTTTTTGCTATTAAAGTGTACAATTTCGATACTTCGGGTAGAAAAACAGTTAAGAAAAAAAAACAATCTCGAATACCGTTTGTCGCGCCAATATGTCAATAACAATGTGATATTTTTAAAGTTACACCAAAGAAATATTTCACGTTTGTTATAACCACAAGAAACATCGGCTGAGGTAAGAAAAACTGTTACTTTCAACTAATATACTCGTAATGATTATATTCCGAAGTAACTCGAGTCTACATTATTTGTGATGCAGATGTTGGTAATTGCAATATTGTAAAAAGAAAATATTTCATATTGTCCGTAAATTATATAACTACGACGAAGAATAAGTATTACGCCACATCTCGAGTACAAACGTCTCATTATCACGTAAGAATGCTATATAACAGACGAACGTGCGCAGCATCCCTTCACCTTCCAGCGACCTCAAAAGCACTGACTAATAACAAGCCCAACAAACGTAAGAAACATTCCAGCAGCAGTAGTATCAGCCGAGAATGGTCAGGCACGCAGACACAGCCTCACTTCACCAATCCCGTATATGAAAGAAGAACCAAGTCACCATAGCACACCGCAAATCGAACAGCGAACAAAGAAAAGAATAAAAAGAGCCTCATCGATCAGCCCCTAATGGACTCTTCTAGTCCACTAAATCAACTCTTCCTCTGCAACCGCACCCTCGTCGGCAAATAAAACCCCCTTGTCTCTCCATGTCTCACCAGGACACACAAACACACACACACACACACCTTTTTCCACAGTGACTTGGCCATGTCGTCGAATAGCGCTAATATATCCTCTACTCCAGCAACGCAAAAAAAAAAAAAAAGAAATACTTCGCGACTGTTCTAAGCTCGAGGGGGTTAGCACAGCCCCTCTAGCTCTCTAAGAGCTTGTCGTCGACGACGACATCGATAGGTATTCCGAACTGTCCGCTACCGTCCGCCAGGCTAAACTGATTAGAGAACCAGAGCCGACCCCTCGACGAAGAATATCGTGTCTGTGTGTGTATGTGTAAAAAAGAGATTTCGAACGTCGACACGTGACGTATTAATATCATAGTGTGTGTTTGTGTGTGAGAGAGAAAGAGAGAGAGAGAGAGAGCGGCTTTGAATAAATATAGTTTCGAACGTCGTCGGTCGAGTGGCGCCGATCTCTTTGGGGGATTATCGGGCTTGTTTTTCGCACTTCGTAGCACACACCGCGCGACGGAGCTGAACCGTATTATATATTTTTTGGTGGATGAGACGTATATACATTAGATGAATTGGACGACTTGCGCATTTATACTTGTTTACGAGACTTTACGCGTTCGTTGTGAGAGATTGACAGCCGTTGAGACATTGAAAAATTTGTTTTACGTAAGCGACGAAAGAACTGCGCCTCTGTCTTCCGTTATACGAAGGTGTACACGTGCGTGTATATAATATAATTAGCTAGCATTATAGCCGCGATACTTGAACTTTTGTCGACGACTCATATATTTAGAAGATTACACGTTTCGTTTCATTCTTGGTCTCTCTTTCTCTCTCCCTCGTATTTTTAGGATAAAGATCCGCGTGCTCGAGATAAAAGTTAAAAGAGTCTATCAAAATCTTATTAATAGATCCCGATCGAGTCTATTTTCGTCGGCACTTTCGAATTCTTCGAAACGACTGACTCGCGCGACTTTTAAAAAAAACCACGTCGAAAAAATTTGATTTCGAAAACAGAGAGACGAGGAAGCATCAGTGTCGTCATTACTGTTCCATTGAACACATTATATGCTCTCATACATATGCACGCCTGGGCGTCGAGCAAATGTTCGTGGAAAAAAGAGTTTAAAGGCGCATTAGATGTCAATACGATAGCTCGCACGCATTCGCTCTACCAAAATACCCCCTGGCGACGAGTTCCCACACAAAAACATCGTTATGAGGGTGGTAATTTTCTTTGGCTTTGGATATAGTGCTTTTGATAGCGACGAGAGCGTTGTAGGAATTTTAATGTGAGAATTTGTAATTGCAGACATGGCGGAGAGTATATTTATATATATACATATATGTGTGTGCATAACAGACCTTTGTTTCGATATTGAGCTGCTTTTCCAAGGAGAGCAGCCGAAGGTCCGTGAAGAGACCCTCCTGATTCGGCGAGGACGGACCCGTCGGCGACATGGGTGTGTCTGTAAGAATCGATAGAGAATAATTTATTAATAACTTTGTCGATCTTCGATGCATCGTTATTATTATAGCTTGATTTAATCGTTAGCGTATACGATCTTTGCATCTCATTTGAAAAGTCGAACGCGCCATCAGAAACTTTCTCATGAGACATACAGCCTAAAAAAATTGAATACGCCACGACGATCCCAAAGAAAAATTATACTCTCTAAAACCTCGAGTTCGTTCCCACGCTTATCACAACACACGTCTCTCTTCGTTTTCATCCTTGCACGCACACAAGAATAATGCAAGCCTGCAATTTTCCTATTTTTTCGGCTAATGAGAGACTCTCCTGACATCGGGAAATTTCACGGCTTTCTTTTCTCTTCACTTGTGTATTGTGTGACGATGTGCTCCCTACACGTCGTCGATTTGTTGTTGCTTTGCTATATATATTACGGCGGATGCGATTTTCGCTATGGTTCACGCACCGTGTGGCAATGAAAAAGACGAAAATGGATCAGTAGACTCGAAGGATTGACACAATGACTGGGTTATTAATAAGCACGCGTGAGGTGGCTTTGTGCACGTCGCTCGAGAGAGCTGGAGCGTGACGGAAAATTCGTGTTTTTTTTTTGTGGACCAAGTAGAGCGTGGTAATCTATTTTTTTCTGTTAATTTGTGAGTGCATTTTGATATAGATCTTACGTTTTATCTTAAATTTTTGAACGTCATCAGAGCCCACTAAAGCTACCAAATAAAAAAAAAGCGCGAAAGCTCACATAGGATCCGGCGTCACCGGCAGCAGCAGCAGCAGCAGCAGCAGCAGTCTTTCGCGCAGTAATTGCTCGGAGTTCCGGTACGAGAGACCGTCATAATCGTAATTACGCCGGGCCTGCTTCCCACTGTGCGTTTTGTATGCTTTGACGCTTTCGCGCCGTGAGATACTGCGACTGCTCGCTTTTCTATACTTAACGACGTGTTGTACAGGATTACGCGAACAAAAAAAAAATATAGGCGAAGGAGGTTCTTTTCGGATATGCTTACTTTTTGGTCTGGCAGTTGCATAACTACATAACTATTGTGTTTTTGAAGTACAGGTCATTGCATAATGCTGCGGTGACTTTAATCATCAATGGATGTCTATATATTGACCATCGTACTTGTTCTTTTGAAGAAATCAAAATGTATTAAGTACAATATACATATAGTACACTTTGTATACGAATTAATTAACCTACACCTTTCAACAACAAGACTGATCCGATCAACTGATAGAAGAACTAAACGACACTTTTTCTCTGAATAGACTCGAACTAAAATGCGCTGATATTCACGAACACCGCACAATGGATAAAACAAACAAACCTCCTCGAATCGCCCACACAAAAGCGTCAACTATACACAGAATACAAAACCGCGAAATCAATCCAACGGTTCGCTAAACTCGACGACAAAAAAAAACCGAGAAACTAAGTACACCATCTCCTATTTCCCAAGCTCGCGCGAGAAGTGGGTCCATCAGCAGCGAGGGGAAAAAAAGCGAAAACGCGATATCGGCGTGCGAAAAAGAAGGGAAGAGGAAGATCCAACGACGATGAGGACGACGATAAGTAACGATCTGTGTACAGCGTGTAATAACGGTTTCGCGCTTCGCCGTAGTGAATCGCGGCCGATCGATCGATGAGCAAACTGCTTCGCCGTCGATTATTCCCCGTGGATTCCCACAGCGGAAAAGCGCGTATCTCTGCTAAGTGTGACCTCTTTGCAAGAGAGACAGAGAGTTGCGGCGGTGATAAGTCGAGTGTGATGAGACGAGATGCGAAATTGGAACAGATTTGATTGTAGGTTTAGAAGTGTGTATCGAGTAATATTATTTTATTTTTATAATGCATTATACCTATATGGAAAAATACTGCTGCTCTCAATATTCACAAAAAATGTTCAGAAACCTTCTCCGCTTTTTCTTAAATTTTTCGTATAAATTTCCTATTTAATTCATCTTTGACACGAGATAATAGAAGCAACTCACCCGTCATCTTCCTGCCCAGACGATTCATGTACACTACTCGCATTTATAATATATGTACCACGACAGCGACTGGCGATTATAGGAATAAATGGACAGTTATCGGATTTTGCAGACGCTATTGTCAAGGGGTAAACACGAGCTATCTGCAGTGTATATAATATCGGCGACTGACTTTTTCGTTTCGTGGTTTGATGGAAAACTGTTTGAAGTAGCCTATACGCGAAGACATTTTTCCATTTCAACAACTCGATATTGGAACGATTCGTTTCATTTGTCGTGTGACATTGCCTCGACGATTGTTTACGATGTCGTTAATCATTTTTATTTATGAGTAGAGAAAAAGTTGTGACTGAGAGGAAGATCGTTAACGAGTGATGGACTTGTATCATTATATCGTGTGACTGATAGATATTTTTTCGTCTGTGATTGCTTTACTGCGGTGTCGATTTGAACTGGCGATAATGGCTTTACGGAAGCTATAATAAATTGATATTTTCATCACTTTGGAGTAATAAAAAATCTAGTATAAAGAGTATTAATTTTTTATTAGAAAGGTGTTGATTTGAAAATTAATCGTCTTGCAATTGCGGTAATCTTTATAACACAACAATAATAAAAACCTTGATCATTAAAAAATTGCATAGAATACATAATCTCCCGAAGTGAATACAAAACAAACTCGTCAGCTGCTGAAAAATCCGCGACGCGTGTAAATCTCTCCACGTATTCAATGAGCGCACTACAACGCGTGTCTTCGAGGACCATTGAGAGAATGAATGCGTGGGTGGGAAACGGAGAATGAAAAAAGAAATTGAAGGTTGAAGTAGGTATGTATACGTACAGTATGTAAAGGGGTTAGCAGAACGAGAAGATTGGGATGTTAATGCCGAATTAATGATGATTCGAGCTAATTGTTAATGGCTGAGAGTTTGATGCAAATTTAATTGGTGGTATTAGGAGATAGTCTGTACAACGAGAGGTGATGAGTATTATAATGTCTTGTTCTATCGATAATTGATTGATGGATTTTAAGTCTTGGAAGGATAAGAAGGTCGCGTTTACAGCTGATGCAATTTTGATGTGTTTAAAATGAATCTCTCTAATATATAGTTACCTCGAGGAAATGGAAGATTTATTGAATAGAAGCTTTCGATGTAAGTAGAACAAATTATCCTATTTCGAAAAATTTACTTTTAATCTAACAAAAAACGCGTAATTTTCTATAAATAAATTGATTGAAGCCCTTCAAAAAGAAATTCTGCCTATTACATATACCATAACGCAACCCTTCCCTCTCACGCAAAAAAGAAAACAATAACCCCTTTGAACATCCTCGGTACCACGTGCACCATTAGCACCGCCGTCAAACTCCTCTCGCACACGTGCCTCGTTATCCACACTCCAGGCGACAACAAAGTCCACTGCTGTTTCCCTCCACTCTCGCCTTGAACGGCTTTTATCGATGCGACAGTTCGCATTGTAATGAGCCAAAAAAAAACAATGCTTTTAGGTTGCGAAAAAAAAGAAACTGGTCTGCACACACGCAAGAGAGCAGAAAAAAGGGCGAGTAGTAAGTGCCTCTTTTTGCACACGCGGAGAGAAGAAGAACAGTATTAGTACGTACGTATACGTTCAGAAGTTCAACGACTTCATAATCGCATGCACGCAATGGATTTTCGCGGGGAAAAGAGAGAAGCCGGTGAGCTGTGAATAGCAGTGATGCTTTCTTGTGTGCAACGTGTGGGCACGAGTGCTTTTTTTGCTAATTGGATGATGGAGAGATTTTGAGCTGAGAGAATAGCGTGCGTTGCAGAAAAAAAAACGTCTCGTCAGAGTATGCGGCACCTTTTTGTTAGTATCTCTCAAAAACTATATATTGTATAATCTCGCACAATTGTAACGTCTCTCATTAACAGAATCTTCATTGCTTCCCATAATTACCAACAACGGCATAACCGTTGCTCGACTCCCGTTCAAATGGAAACAATATATTTAGATATACCCCATAACTGACTCCCTACACTGCAATAACAAAAGCCGACATTGTTGCCCGATTCATCCGCGCTATACACAACTAAACAATCGTTTACCGTTGAGCGCTTCGATTACACGCCTGCACCGCACTACTATATCGCGATCAACGTTTTAAATTGCTCTCGCATGTATAAACGCGTTCGCATATCCATGTTGCGGCGTAATTATATAAGGAGCCACTTGGGCGCATGGAGTCGATTGAAGAGGATAATTAGGGAGAGTGAAGTAGAAGTTCGATCGATCGATCGATTCGCGCTATAGTATATATTTATAACGTTGTATAGTCGAGCTTTGTGGAAAGTCGAGAAAGTAAAGGTGATTTCGCTGGAGCGTGGCACATGGAGTATTAAGGTAATTATTTATTCTTATCTGCTGGGTAAATTAATTTTAGATTCGCGATCGGGATGCCATGCCGCTGGTTCTGGGGGAAAAGTTCCTTCGTATCTCTATATAATTTTCCAAACTATTTTCTATATAAAAGAAAGAAAGGTTTAAAATATCTTGGATGATTTTCTAAAATAAATCTGATTCATTATTCTTTTCGAAAAGCAATTACTCTAATTTACTGAAATTCAACGCAGTGTATCACGCGTCAAGCAGCCGGCAAAAAACACGGCTAATAACAGCAAATAAGAGTATCTCGCTACCTCGAGACTCAACCCGAGTATGTATATATGTATAGTGTGGGCGAGGCAGAAAAAAACTGTAACATAAACGAGGAAGCGCTTCCTACGCTGTCGCCGCGCAGTTACTGGGTATATACACACACGCACACACGCGCGTGTATAATTTCAGGGTCAACGTGCAGAAACGTCGCGGAGGCTGACGATCAAAACAAAGAGTTGCATATACGCACATGAGCTGCTTCCGAGTTTCTATACGTTACTGCTGTGTGGATCGAGGTAATTTTTTACACGACAGGGAGAGAGAGAGAGAGAGAGAGATATATATGACTTACTTAATTATACGAGAAACGACTCGTTTGCATAAATTTAGCTTGCGCTTCGCGTTTCTGTTTTTGTTTCGCGCTTTATTTGTTTATTTTTCAACAAAATCAGGTGCAGCGTATCTAATAAACATTTTACGTAACGGTCGCAGTCAGTAGGTTTTCGCGCGCTAATTTATGCTAAACGCGCGCGTAACGAAAATCACGCGCTATATAGCTTCGAATTTACCCAATCGAAACAAGCTCACGTTCGATAAAAAAAAAGAAAAGTCCTTCTCAAGTATACACAAACACAATATATCGTACGATAAGTACGATAACGAGTTTATTCAGCTAATGACGAGATCGAATTTGCATTTCTACTACGGCATTAGAACACACATACACACACAGTCGCAGTAAAATTTTACGACCCGCGGTAGCGAGAGAGACGCGCGCTCTATTACAACGGCACTATATGTCGCTTCATTTTTTCCTACCGTGACGAATATTGCTCAATGCACCTCCTGGCAGAGAGACGTTATTATTATTGTCTAGCTCGATGGTCCGCGACATCCTTATTACACTACTTCGGGACTGATTAAAAAGATTGCCGGCGTGTAGTCGTCGCGTGTGTGTATGTGTGTGTGATGTGATATGCAGCAGTAATAACAGTACCGGCGGCGAGTATGTAAATTGCATTTCTTCTTCGCTCTCTCTCTCTCTCTCTTTCTCCCTCTCTCTGGGCGGCGATGACTATGCAATTTTTTTCTTCTTCTGGAAAATTGTGTTATTTTGAAAGGAGAGAAAGCAGTATTTGTTTTATTAAACTAAATACGACACACGCGCGGATCAGTGAATCATTGAAGGAAAAAAAATACACAGTACAGCGAATCGTGTCGCATCATCACAACGTACATTACCAGGCACTTATCTACTATACCGCAACTGCAGCATAACCGTCGTCGTCGCACACATGTGCATCATGACGCGCCTCTCGATAATATACTCCTCCTCCTCCTCCTCCTCTCTTGAGGATGATGATGACGAGCTTACGTCAGCTCGCGCTTTCATTATGCTGCTGCTGCTGCTGAAGCGCGAGTTTATCTCTCTCTGTCTCTCTTTCTTGGGTCGCGAGATGCAAACGACCGGCTGCGAGAGATAACGGTGGCTGGCTGCCTTTTTCTCTTTTTGTGTTGTTCTTATATATATATAGCAACTAGCGTGCAGTGTATTTGAATTTATGTCAGACATGCTTTGCTGACGAAATGCTAGTTGGCGATGTCTAATGAGCTTTGCACTTTGTGTATATGAGAATATATAATAACGTGGTTGTTGTATAGTTGAATTATATGTACAGATATAATTCAAAAAATTAGGTCAAATAATGTATACGTCAGAATGTATTTTCTGATTTTATAAAATTTACACAAGCTTTCCTCGATTTTCTGCACAGCCGATTAGAGAATGCGCGAAAATAGACGCGGCGAAAGATAGCTCTCCGATAAAAGACACGTACACTGCGCGTAAATACGCGGCCTCATTGGCAAACGCTATCATATCGTACAATAAGCATCGTCTTGTGAAAAGATAAAATAATTAAATCTCAATTATATATATTCAAAATCAAAAAATAAATCTGCAGTCTGTATAGTTTCTTAAATTTGTCAGCAAATTAGCCAAGCTTCCCGAGAGCCTGTTGCGCAACAACGCAACGGCTCTCAGCTATATACAATGTATAGAAACTATCCGAGAGAAAGAGAGAGAGAGAAAGAGAGAGAGAGAGAGAGAGAGCGAAAATAGCGACTGCGCGCAATTTTCAGAGCATCGCAACAACGCGCGTTTATTCTAAATTTACGCCGACGAGAGATTCATCGCTTGGAAATATACAATAACGCTTGGGCGCACGACGCATCGTCAAATTATCGGTGTCGAGTTGATGGAAGAAGTGTGTTTAATGGTATAGAGAGCGAATTCGACGGTGCTTTATTCATATAGTGAATCAGTTGTATAAAGTGTAATGATGTACAGGATAGGGGGACGAGTGCGAGAGCGACAGCTGACTGACTGATCGCGACGCTGAATGCGAGAGTGTCTCGTGACTAGAGGTTTATTGGCTGGAAGTGGAGCTGTTCATCTCTCCGTCCCTCTCTCTCTCTCTCTCTCTCGTATAGCTCTGCTTCTTTGTTATTCGCACAACCGATGTATACGCAATAATATAAATCACGTTTATATGGATATGTATTTTTAAAAAATTACTAAACCCTCGACAAACACAAAGTATACACATAGCGAATCCACGGAAACGGCCCCATATGTCAGAGACAATTTCCTCGAGCACCTCCTCTCCACCGCGCGACGATCTTCTTCCTCCTCTTCAGCAAACATCGCGCTGAGTCAGCCGCGAGTCTCTGTTAGATAACGCGCGCATAATACGAGTCGCAGCAGCAGCAGCTGCTGCTAGATACCAACAGCGGCTATATGCATCGCGAAAACGCTCTTCTGTGTCGCGGCAATGAGTCAGACTAGAGAAAACGAGACGACGACGACTTGTTGTGGAGACACAGTCTCTCTCTCTTTCTCTCTCACCGGTGTCAAAGGCAAAGACGCGAGACTCGGAATGCTAATGGACTAAGAGCGAGTATTTGCGCTCGCGAGAGAGACTTTCGTGTGCTAATGAGCGGTTATCCGCTTTTGTATTGAGTCGAACAGGTGCCCGATGCTTAGTTGAATTTTCGAATTTCAATAGGGACATGCGTGTCGAGGATCTCTCTCTCTCTCTCTCTCTCTCTC
>UCQR01001999.1:14245-24592 GCA_900474235.1 Cecidostiba semifascia
CTCTTTCTCTCTGTTACGCAAATGGCTCTATTGATATAATAAGTAGTCACGACTATTATTAATTCGGTTATAATATATCGAATATTAGTTTTCTCTCTCGCGATCCGTAAATCATTAATTACCGGCAGTGATACCAGTAGTCAGTGAAGCGATAATTTATTTTCTACTTTCGTCGAATGTAGACACACGCTTACATACCATTTTGTTATACAGCTCTCCAGCGTTGCGTGACATTGATAAATAAACTTTATTACGATTTTATTACTCGCATTACATTGTGCACTGTTCGCTCTAAATCAGTATTATTATTAGGATTCTATTCACTCAAGACTGACCTCGACACGCGCATCATCTCAATCTCGATACTCCTCGAATTCAGAAATATAATTCTCTCAAACAAATATACCTCTCCTCCGTGATGCCGCTCATATCTACAATTAAGCAAATGAACCGATCGCTAAGCGTCGTCCAACGAAACAACAAAAAAAAAAAGACACGAAGACACTGATGCCACAGGTAGTAGTGCCAAGTGCACGTCTTATTATAACTCTATCGAACTATAGACAGATAGCAGTAGCAGTTAGCACACACGCGACACGACGATGGCTTTTCTCTACTCTTTTTCGCCGACGGCGGCGGCGTGCCCCTCCGGATGCACGTAATACTAGCCTGGATGCGCTCAATAAGGCCGGAGCGAACTTCCGGGCCCCGCGAGCCGCCGGACGACGACCGTTCGTGATATGTATGTGTGTGTGTGTGGTATGCAAAGAAGTAACGTGGATTGCGAGCATTTTTACCCTGAATTAAATTCTTTTTCCGTCAATATAATTTGAAGGAGCCCTCTTTGAAAAAAGCATCCACGACTCGTCCGAATAAATAGCCATTAGAAGAAACGTTGCGGTTAACAGCGTGGAAAAAAGAGAGATTATACTCGCGTTGACCGTTAAGTCGGTCTAACTAGATAATTGCTGTCGGTTATTCGAATGAAAAAGCAGAAAACCAACCCTCTCGCGCGACACCTGTTGATTCCAAATAAAAATCACTGCCATGGCACCGAGTTCACACGCAAGCACACTCTCTCTATCAGCTGCGAATCAATTGAAGCAAAGCGTACCGCTTTTCTCGCGATCCACGAGGAGAAAAAAGGCTACGCATATATACAGAGCCGCAATTGCCGGGGCAATTCAATAACTCAATAATAATCAAGCAATTTGACGCGCACAAAGCGCGCGAGAGGCGCAATAAATAATTGGCCGTCCAATTAGTTCTGAAAAGAAACTCCAGGCGTATGTGTGTATATACACCGTGTGGGCTCGTGTATACAGACAGGAAGTGAAAAAAAAAGTTGCGGCGGCTCGCTGATATATATCCAACGCAGCGAGAAGCGAATATATATAAGGCAAATCGCCGACGCGGGGTTCCGATCGAGTTAACATCAGTGTCTGATTTTTCTTGCAAAAAATTGTACGCTACTGTTTGCTGCTACTGATGCAATTTATTCTGCGACTCGCTGAGGGCCGTAATTTATTTTAAATCATTGTGTTGTTCCTGAGTAATGGGAGAGCAGAGAGAGGCTGAAAAAATGAAAATGTTGTATGTATAATAAAAAAAAAGATGGATATTATTCAAAAGATAAGATCTAAGATATGTGAAATTCGCTGGCGAAATTTTCGTCGTACAGGGTTATTCAAGTTCATCCGTAATATGATACTGATGCTTCTGGCACAAACTGATGCACGAAGAACGTGCGTCGTTTCTTCTTTGCGATGATTTTCCTCGTGTTTTAAAGCTCGTCTATTTTCGCCCGTCACATAACATTTTTTTCGCTATTTTTTCCCGTCCACCCGCACGTTTCCTCAACGAAGCTGTTATTTATAGTCTCGTAGTAAATAGAAAATAGCTGCGAGATGAATGAATGAAGTGGAAAAAAATACGCAAATTTCAACAATTTCCATTTATTCTCCTTCAAGTCTCTGTCTTTCAAACGCCATATTTCGAGAGCGACTATACTGGCTCTAGTTTCAAAATTTTGGCTTTAGCTCTCAGCAGCAGCAGCAGCAGCAGCAGCAGCAGCAGCGCAGCAAGAAACGACCTTACGTGTATATAAATTTTCCACACTCTGAGAAGAAAGAAGAAAAATTCGATCGAGAGCAATAACAGTTTCCGTGAAAGTTCGCACGTAGTCATCGGAGAGATTGGGCGCGCAAAAATAGTCGCGACTCCTCGTCAAACACAGCATAATAATCAATTGTTTGGCCCACAGAGAGCAATTCATTCAAAGCAAACAGAGAGCAGCACGACGCAATAAACTGCGGTGCAGGCTGCGAAAAAGTGCGAGTATAAACCTTTTCGCGTATCGGGCGCAATAAAGCCGAATAAATATAATTTGCTAGAAGAAGCGGCGCAAATTTAGAGCTGCAGCAGCCAGCGCGTCTGCTCCGGATTCGAGTTTTCCCTTTCTCGTCGATTTAAACTGCGATCGAAAGTTTACCAAGTCGCTCTTTTTCTTCAAGTACAACATAATAGTTTGTGGAAAATAACGCCGGCGTAGTTGGCGGAAAATTCGAGGTTCTTATAAATTCCTTTAATGTGACAATGTTTATCTAAATGGGATATAGTAATGGTGCTGCGTGTAGCGTTACTACCGACGTCGTTGTTGGTTTAATCGTTTCGTATAACTCGTTTCTTAAAGTTTTTCTTATAACGGCGGATCAGCAGACGTGATACTGTGGCGTCTCGCGGAAACGAAAGTTTACTTGCTTTTGGTGCATCGAAATTCAATTTGAAGCTTTGAAGCAGGTTCAATGTGACCTTGCGCGCGAAAAGCAAATTGCGCTCTCTATTGTCAAATGTCTTAATCTCTTTTTTGTATACTTCTCAAAGTCGACGCAAGAGCTGTCGCTTACTGTTTGCACTGACAGCTACGTACAAACACTTTACGTACGATTAAACGATAAAACAAAGGGCAAAAGATATTTATCCTCTATCTTGTCGAACATGAAAAAGTAAAATGTAACAGCCCAGTATATGCGCGTATAACAGCTTTGGCTGACTTTCACGCTGCAATTTTTATTTTTAACAGCATCTCGCGCGGGCGCGCTCCTCATCTCCATTACCCGCAAATGAAGCCCCGACTGTAGTTTCGGTTTGTCCTCAAGGATGACGACTGACTTAACTGGATTGGACTCGCGGCCCGATATAAATAACCGTCGCTCTGCCAGTGGCAATAAATTCGTGCGAGAGGGAGAGACTCGCTCCTTCTCTCTCTCTCTCTCTCTCTCTCTCTCTCTCTCTCTCTCTCTCTCTCTCGCTTGCGCGTTTACACCGTCGTCTTCCGCTGCAGCAGCATCGGCGTAGCGCGAAATATTTTAGAATTACGTTTGCTCGTTTATTGATTTATTCTAATATTAGTATCTTATACTTTTTTTCAAAATTAGAATCCATGTCGCTGAAATTCTTCATATTTTCCCAGCGTTATGTTTACGACGGGCTGTAAGAAAAGTTAGCAGAGTATCATCTCGCGGCGAGAGTTTAACGAGAATAATCTAGAGTAATAAGTCTCGGAGCTTTCTTTCGCTCGTTTTAGAACGCGCCAGTTATATTTATGGACTAATTAAGAATCTTGCAGGCGACGAGTTATTTTTGTCGCTCCTATCTATGATGGAGTGTACTATATATTAAGATCATAATCAAACTCAACTTAAGCTTCAAGTCGATTAGTTTCAAAGGAAACCGATAAAGATATGTAAAACGCACGTGATCCATTTGTTATATAAACATACGATGATACGAGAACGTAAATCCTACAATTATTATATTTAATATTTATTGTATTGTGCAAAATTACTGCGTAATTCGAAAAAAATGCCTTGCGACAAAGTAGCCTGATAAGGCCTGATATACGGAGGTGCGAGACTGCGAGAGAAGAGCCAAGCAACAGTCTCTCTTCGTGCTTTCATCTATCTCCCTTTCCGACAAATGTGAGGCGTTGAGTTTACCCCCCGACGACGACCTACCGCATATCCATCACGAGTGATTTTGACTGACTGCGGTCGCGGGCACGTTTTACGATTTACACTGCAGTGCAGTTATATGTGCTGTGGACGCATTGTTTTGGCTGATAAGACCGTGAGAATATAACTACGCTTCAGTGCAATTGGCTTATTTTCTAATACTACGCATTATAATAGCGCAAAATAAATTATGAGAAAGGATCTTTCAGTTTTCCCCCCAAAAAAATAGCACAGATACCAGTGACCGAAGAAAGAGTGCACAAACAACAACACTACTACTACACCACTGTACACTCTTTCTTCCACTACTCACACGACCTGTCGCTTCTCTACTCGGATCGTGTGAACGAGGAAACCGGACATGCAGCGGCGGCAGCATACATACACGCGGATGAGAAACTGCGTAAGTACGCGTGGCAGTTGAGTAACGTAAGAACGTAAGAATGTATCTGATATGTACGCACGTAGCCGCAGCTGTTCCGTTCTAGCAGTGATATCTTTCGCAGAGAGGGAGGATTCAAGCCGCTGTGGGAAAGACTTAATTGTTGCGAGCGGAGAATATGTAAAGTGAGGAATTCGTCGATGAAATTCGCATTGTGTTGTTTTGTTGTCGTTGCGTAGGAATTGTATTAGGTATATATAGTAATCGCAGTTGCGTGGGTTTTGGCATTTTGAACGCGATGAGCATATTATACGTCGATTGCAGGGAGTATGAAGCTCAGCTGAACTTTTGATTACCCTATCAGCTGCAGTAGTTATACCAACTGCATATAGGAAACTGGTCTGAACATCCGTTTCACGTTGAAACTTCCGAGGAACAATTAGAACGATAATCTAACCACTGGAGCTCGGTATAACTGCTGCGCACTCGCTCCCTTATCTCGTGGAGACCAGAGAAGAGCACATGGCCCCCGCAGGAAGGCTTTATTTGAGTGCACATGACGAGCTGGTCGCGTGGGCTTTTTTATTTGGCGTCTGCTTTTGCTCCGAGACTTTGGTTTTTGTCTCTGATGATGATGATAATTGCGTTATAGGAGTAGTAATTTTTTTTTTAATTAGGTATCAGCACTAACCTTGACCATTGGAGTGGTTTTGCTGGGGGGACTGAGGCTGGCCCTGCGTCAGGATGATCTGACTCTCGAGCTGTTGAAGCTCGGCTTGAAGCTCGTTCAGTTTGCTGTTAGCTTTCTTCACGATCATCGCTACGTCCGACAGGGCCTTTCGGTCCGTCGCCACCTCGCGAAGCTTCTCCGCGCCAGCTTTGATTTTCAGCTCCTGTAGGAAGTAAAAAGTCGTTTGGTTTTCATTGGTGATAAAGTCAATTACAAGAGATAAATATACGGCTATAATGCTTCTGACTTCCTCTAGAGAGATACGATATATCCTATAATTTATTACTCATAGAATAAGTGACTGCAAATGATTCACGATGATGTAACCATCATTGTTCGAGATAACAGCTTCAGTAGCTATATACCGATGAAAACTTGTCTACGTTTTCCCAAAGCCGTGTGTGTTTCAATTAGATCAGCTTATAAATCTTATCGCGAATGAATTTTAAAACAATTGAAAGTGTGAAAATACATTGACCAAAAGAAAACAAGTGTATACACCTAAAGCTGTCAGCGACCTGCACAAGTATATACTATACCTGTATACAGAGTACAAAAATAACGAAACCTTTAAAGCAGTATAGTTATTTACGATTGAAAACAGCTCGTGAATCATATATACCCGGCTGATTCACGTCCGCCGCGATGCACGACACACACTCCTAGAGCGTATAACTTTAACTCTCTCATTGCGTCACTACAGCCTCGCACACAATCATTGCCAAAAGAAACAGCGAAAAAAAAAGACACACGTCGCCCGGAAACACATGCCTGCTGCGAATCTCAGCGCAGTATAGTATGTAGGTATAATAACAGGAGCAAAGTAGAGCAAAGGCAAAGAGTTCTCTCTCTCTCTCTTTCTCAAAGTCGCTGCTGCCAATTGAAGCGTGAAAGTGGCAGTCGATCGGGTTTCGCGTGTGTCGTATATCGACTCTCCGCACGTCTCTCCATCAGGTGAAAACTGGCCAATTGCAAGAGAGTGTATATATAAATACGTACCTTGCGTATCTCGCGGCGTATGTGCTCCCGGAGCTCGTCGAGACGAGCCGGCAAGGGCACCTGGTCACTGCCAGCCACTCCATACTTGTGCGACAGCTCGTAGACGACGGGGTGTCTGATGTAATCGCCCTGAAACAGACGGAGAGAATTTGCTTCGGTTAGTTATTTGGATGATGGTTTGGCTCGTTTTGCTTGATTCTGGATTACTTCATTCTCATCAACACAAAGCATCATCATCATCATCATCATCGAATCATTTGAAACCGTCCTATTAAACAAATCGAACACACGGCGGCAGTTAATTTCACGAAATTATACCTCATCTCGATGGCTTGCGCGCAAACAATACCTCATAAATAATACCCAACACATGTATTTATATATTTCACGAGAAAGCCCGGCCAATGCGGTGATAAATTATCAATTGGCCTGACAATCGATAATTGTCAAGCGCAAAAGTGTCAAAAATCAAGTATATACCCGCGGTATACACACAAACACACGCTGATTAGACGTATCGCGCGCGTGTCTCTCGGCCATTGCACAACGCGATTATTATAATATAGGTGCCACGAAAGTGCCGATAAAAGTCTCGACTGTTATTATCACCGGCGTTATTGTCACCACTACTATATGTACATACATACTCGTTCGCCGGGTCTTATCAAGGCCGAGTGCTATATGTGCTCGAATCGCGCAAGGGCATTGTGCCAAGTCATACGCGTGCGACTACACTATACTACATACTGATGCTCTCCAGTGAGGACCTTCCCATCCATATACCACTGTCGTATACGTTCTAGATACACTTTTGTCTCGAAAATAAAGGCCTCGGCGTGTGTGGATCGAGAGTATCTTCCCGATAATGATGAGGATTTTTTACTTTTTGCTCTCTCTCTCTCTCTCTCTCACTCACTCTCTTTATCAGTGTTGTTGAATGGAATCGGGGTTATTCAAATCGGTAGCAGCTGCTTCGAACTAGACTCTCGTGTTTTATCGAACGCGGATTTCGATAAGGTTTTAGAACAATGCGCGCGATGTGTGCATAATTCGTCAATTTTGTAATGTCTTTCTAGGTACTCTGCAGTAGTAGGTAGATAAGAGATACGTTTGCTATATGTATAAGGACGCATCACGAAAGGAAACGTACCACGCAAGGTCTGACACACTGCCAAAATAACTCATATTCAGGCTTGGGCTTCGGTTTCTTCGGTTTCCTCTTTCCTCTCGGCATACTTTCGAGAAAAACAATTATTGCAAACACACGCGCGGCACTTGTTATCTTTCACAAAACTGCTTATCCCATTGTCACATGACCGGTAAAATATTTGATGAAATTTGGAAAAATCGCGCGCACTATACACGTGCTCTCGGCTAGGAAGTACCGGGACGACTGACGATTTCAGAAATAAATATGTCAGCTCTCTGACTTTTTATATGTCTTATCTCTTATCGTCGCTTTTATATCGACACAGAGTTGCGAGCGATAACGCGCGGGTGGGCTCTTTTGTTTGACAATATAGTGTAAGAGTACGTGTCGTAAGGCGTTTTGTGGAATGGAAATAAAGTGATTGTAAATCTGACGATGAGAACGACTCTCGTGTTTTGCTAAAATTGACGCCTTGATTGTGTCCACGACTGCTTTTGAATGAAATAAATTTTTTACAAAGTTACAACGCTAAGATAAAAGAATGTCTAAAAAAAATTGTATTCTCTTACCATTTCGCTAGACATATACCCCTCAGACACTCTCACACACACAGCCAGCAATCGATAAGTGGGCCATCAAGCACGACAAAACCCATTCATACCTCTCCAACAACGTCCTAATAATGGGGTGTACTTTTGGACACCGACTATTTCCTCTCTCTTGTCCTCTTATCTCTTCTTTTTTTACCTCGTCTGCCGGCGGCACTGATACTCGCACGCACACACACACACACACACACACACACACGTGACACTCGCGCGCTTAGCGAGCAGAGCTATTTTCATACATTCCGTAACATCTGTTCGCGCGTAATATACACCGACGGCGGCGGCGCAGAGGTCAACAGTCGCGCGCGAAAAATAACGGCTCGGTATGCGTGCGACGGGTTATCTATTCGGAACTGCAGCTCAGCTGCTGCGCGAACCGGCGCGAACATGTGTGTTGGAGAAGAAAAAAAAAAACGAAGGATGATGTGTGCTATTGCAGCTGATGATGACGATGTGGTAACGGAAGGGGAATTAAGTGCAAAAAGCTGGTCGAGCATTTGCTTTTTAAATGTGATATGCGGTGAAAGCCAGGATACGGGGGACGTTCTTTTAATAAAATCTCAGCGTTCTTCATTCTCTATCGATCGGTAAATTGAAAATTTCCCAGGATAGAAACAACGCGTAGGTATGGTCTTATCCTTCCGGCGCATCCGACACAGTAGCCAGTGCAGTGTAGGACTATTAGGCGAGAGGATTTCACCTCGTTAAGGCATTCCGTTTCATATTTCCACGATTGTCGCGCGCGAGCTATACAGTCCGCAAATGGGCTGCAGCAGCGCGCGATTGTTTACCCGATTTGATCTCTGCAGCAGCAGCAGCAGCAGCAGCAGCACTAGCAGCGGCAGCAAAGACCGTGACCTTGATTTCTCCAATTGTAAAAGTCGCGCGAGCGGTCTCTGCTCTGCTGTACATATACCTAGATGCAACTTCCAGATTTCCTGGGTAGCTTAATTTTCAGCGGTTTGGAACATGTACTGTGACTCTTTTAGATTTTTTTTTCATTTTCGATATGTATAAAGCATTCTATGGATACGTATTATTGTGTTTACGCGATAATTGGTATGGTATATCTCATAAAAGAATATGGCGTATAAATGTAAGAATCGCCGACGACGAATAAAGAGTTGTTGTTGAGAATATGTGTGTGTGTGTGTGTGTGTGTGTGTGTGAATGGTAGAACAGGATTGTTTAGCGATCATATGTGCGAGTTATTAGCAATTCAAACAGTGAATATCACGCCGTTAACAGCATGTATTTGCGCAAAGGCAATTTAACTATTATGCAAGCTTCTGAATGCACACAATGGTATCGCTTCTCACTCTCTCGCATTGTGCCTTGTTTATAGAGAGCTCTATAAATAGAATCGATCATACTCGCGGTAGAATGACAAAAATTTGACGACCGCCGAGGCTTCTGTATGAATCAATGCTCCATTGTGCGCGGACGCGTCTATTTTTAATAGTTTATAGCGTCCTTTTTCACATTAGTGTATAATGGGTCTATCGCATATTTGAAAGAAAAATTTTACTGAAATTCACCAAAAATGTATAGTAACTGCTTTTGAGGTTTTAGCAAACCGGAAATTAGGTACGTCGACAAAAGAAGCCGTCATCATCATCTCGGCTTTTTCCTTTGAACACACGGTCTATCCTTTATACTTAATCAACGATCTGACTTATCGGCAGTTTTCACTTTGATGTACATACATGCCGCGACACGATCTTCCTTTGCATCTCAATATGCTTATATACATATGCCTGGAGGTAAGATCGCTTCAAACACACACCACGTGCAGCAGCAATTAATTTACTGTACAAAATTTTGAAAACCTCAAGAGGTGAGTAAGCATGAAAATATTTTGACATTCGTAATAACCCAGTACAACAATATCCACTTTAATTTTAATTCGATATCGAAAAATCAGTGACAATTCCCAATCACGGCGTCTTTATTGTACAGAGGTGCCCTCCGCAGACGTCGCTCACGCGCGCGCACTTTCTTTCGCTCCCTCGCGCGCGAGCAATGCGTGACCCAAAAATAAAGTTATGTACCCCCGGCGCTGCTGCTGCTGCTCGCGAGCGTGATTTACGATGTTAATCGGTTGGTCTGCTTCGTGTATAGACCGACGCCGCTGCTGCTGCTCTCTCTCGCGCTCGCGAGCGAGTTATATACGAGGATGCAAGATCTTTAAATCTCTTGTTTGTATTGTATTGTGATTTAACTTGAAAGCGGCGCGCACGAATTCAGGACGAGTGTATAGTTTGCTACTGCTGCACTCTTTAAATTCTAGATGCATATTTTTAATAAACAGAAATATATCTTTTCGAATATAGCTTCCATAAACAAGAGCAACGCCATCAGAAGCACTCGAAAAATTCGGTCGTAGTCCAGTAGACGCGGTTGTGTGTGTGATTTATTTCCTCTCTAAGGCTTCACATCCTCTCTCTCTCTCTCTCTCTCTCTCT
>UCQR01002000.1:0-11432 GCA_900474235.1 Cecidostiba semifascia
GCCAGTAAAAATACCTCCAAGAAATATTCAAGATTTTCAAGATGATTGTCCATTAACAACATTAGGTGAATTGCAAGCATTTTTAATTGGCGAAGCAATGAAAACATCCGATATGCACATGGATGTTGCATTTGCATCGCCATCTTTGAGATGCGTGCAAACGCTATCGCAAATTTTAAAAGGTTTTAAATCTGATTTATCGATAAAAATTGAACCAGGATTAATGGAATGGGTAGCCTGGTACCAAAATGGTTTGCCTACATGGATGACTCCTGAAGAGTTGTCAAATGCTGGTTTTAGAATAGATAAAACTTACAAGCCTGTTGTGAAAGCAGAAGAACTTCCTCTAAGAGAAAATGCTGCACAATATTATGATAGGAGCTATGCTCTTATAAAAAGTATTATTGAAAGTACTAAAGGAAATATTTTAATAGTTGCACACGCAACATCTTTACCAGCTTGTACAAGACAATTAACTGGTGGCAGAGTACCACATGTAACAGAAGTTACTCGCCTTGTACAACAAGTACCATATTTAGCGTGCTTAATGGCTAAGGAAAGTCCAGATGGATGGCAATTGTATCCACCTCCTTTTCCACCTATTACACACAGCAGTAACAAACGATTTGATTGGAAAATTTTGACTTGATTCCAATTTTATTTTTTTTTTACTAAACATTGATAATACTTATTTATATTTAGATAGTTTATGTAATGACTGAAATGAATCACTATATGTCTACAATGAAAACCTTACAAATGGTAACAGAAATGAACTACGGGTATTGGTTTTTCATTCCGATATTTTTCAAGTATTAATAGAGATTATAGTTAAACACGTTTTTACAATTTTCGTAATTATTAGAAAAGAATTAACATTGTACTTACTGAATTTTTAAATTCTAGAATAGTTAGTGTCACACTGTATAAAATAGTAAATATTTATGGCATTTTAACTTTTTAAATATTTGATAATTCTATTTTTCTAAAAAAAAATATTTGAAATAAGAGGTGAGCACTGTTAATAAGCGATGACAGTCATAGTTATTAGTATTTTTTTTTATACAAAATGCAGTTTAGTGATGTGTACGTTATAAATTTACTTCATAGTTACATCGTTACGCTTACCAAAGAAGACTAATTTTATTTGTATGAGAATTATTTTATTGAAAAATATTAACAAGTTATGAAAAACATTGTAGTTTTACACACATATACATATATGGTACAAATTTATTATCTATAAAAATATAATAGTTATTAAAAAATCTCAAAAATGTACAAAATTGTTGCTCTTAATGAGACGTTTTTAATAAAGCGTAAGGATTAGTTCTATCTACATTATCCATCTTCTGATTAACAATGACCTCCCTCTTTCAACTTGGCAACCAAGGTGTCAACATCAGGAAGAATAGAACCAGCTTGACGAACTGGTGGATCTTCCACTGAAATAACTTCAATTCGGGGTGCAATGTCTACACCTAAATCTTTGGGAGAAACTTTCTTCACTGGCTTCTTTTTTGCTTTCATGATGTTGGGCAGGGTTGCATATCTTGGCTCGTTCAAACGCAAATCTGCGCTAAGTACAGCAGGTGTTTTAACTTTGATAACTTCTAAACCACCATCAATTTCTCTAGTCACGGTCATTTCTCCCTTGCCATGTTCAATCTAATGAAAACAAAACATTTTAGTAAAAATAGAAATTTTAAAGAGTTTTACAGCTTGATTGAAAATAAAAAAAATTTGTATATACCTTGCTACAAAATGTGGCAGTGGGCCAGCCTAGAACTCCACCAGTCATCTGGGCAGTTTGATTGCAGTCATCATCGATAGCTTGTTTTCCAACTATCACCAAATCTGCTTTTTCATCCTGTGCCAGTTTAGCCAAGATCTTTGATACATGAATTGGCTGCAAAGTCTCAAACTCGGGTCCTGAAATTTCTACGTGAATACCCTTATCAGCACCCATTGCAAGAGCAGTTCTAAGCGTCTCCTGAGCTTGAGCAGGACCACAGCTGACTGCGATGACTTCTTGTGCCAATTTCTTCTCCTTCATACGTACTGCCTCTTCAATGGCAATCTCATCAAATGGATTCATGGAGTGTTTAACTCCATCTGTGACAACTCCAGATTTATCTGGCTTGACTCGTATCTTAAATAAAAAAAGTACTATTTTGTAAAAGGCGTTCGAAACGCAAAATTTTCACTCGAATCAATCGTTGATCGGAGAAAAAATTCTAAGTGTTTCGTGAACCAAGAAAAAAATCATGCATTTTTTTTGGAACTTTAACCGAGTGATGATGCTCCGATTTTCAGATGCAAAACAGCAAGTATTCACAGAAAATTACTTACTTTAACGGCATAATCGATGACTCTTTTGACTCCAACGAGAACACGGGCCATTTTGTTAATCAAGAGAAAAGCAAATGAATGGATTTCACAGCGATAACCGCTCTTTTTATCGTGCTAAAGTCCACCGATACCGGACTCGCAACTAATAGCGCAAGTGGTCGAACAGACGAAGAGAGAGAGAGAGAGAGAGAGAGAGAGAAAAATTTCCAAGACTCCAAACCAATCAGCTCCAATGCGTATACAGGGCTGTGATGCCACTATGGCATGTATTCATTCGGTATCATAGTTCATTCATCTTTCATCTCGTGATCTCGATTAAGTATCTCAATTTTACTGAAAATAAAAGTTTTAAGATAGTTTTAAGTTTATATATCATCGTCTAAAAGATAAATTTATTTCCAAGTCCCATATGCGGAGGGCGCTATTGGATACATGCAGGGTGGAGGCAACTACAAATTACCTATTTATACTCTTCATTTTGACAAAATGTAGAAAAGCATTTAAATCTGCCGTGTATTAGAGAGCATTCTTCAATATTACCACTTTTTAACAATTTCTGCATAACCCATGTGAAAAATATAGTGAGATCTCATATATGTCTAAAATTCGTAATAATGAGATTTCATAAATTATATTTTCACGTGGGAATAATTAATTGTTATTATTTTGTTATAATTGCCATTTCCGCTTGTCGTCTGCTTTTCTCTCTTTATAAGCATATTATAATATAAGTATTATGTTTCAGTGTATATACACACGTGGCATATATAAGTACACGATGCGTATATTTTATATTCAATAAAATGTCAATGTTCGATTTTGAATGAAAGTATCTAAATTAAATATCTTTCATCCTTTTTTATTATCGAACGACGATCTCGAAGATAAACCTACCATCTTCAAAAATTCTTAATTAATGGAGGTCTACAGTCTGTAGGGCATTACGTCACACGAGATCATGAGACACTAATTAAATTGCAATTAACTCATTACAGAAACATATTGCTTCGCAGTCTAATTCTCAGCGAGTCATTCAAATGCAATGGGATGAGATATGCAGAAAAAAATGTGTGCGAATTAAGAGTAGAACGAAATTATGAGTAGTACGAATTATGAGTAGAACTATGTACAGATGGGTATATTTAAAAAAATAAAAAACGAGCAAGTAGCGCATGCGCCGTTAACCGAGAATTGCTCGCTTGCGACTACTGGTGTAGGGCCTGTAGGCTACTGCTGTGCTGTGCGGTGCTGTGCTGACGATGTGTGTTGCAGTTGTGGCTGATTGGCAGCGGCTCAGCTCGGGTTGAAGTGACGTGGCCCGAATGACGGCTACACGGCCTCTAAACTTTATAGCTTAAACTCCATCCCAATTTATATCTAACACGATGATTTGATTAACTAAGCAGCAAAAATCGGATAGCATTCAGTCGGTTAAAGACCGATTTTTTACTTTGTTTGAGTGGACTAGCCAATTCTCAGGTATGACATATCATCTAACCTCTTCTATCTCCTAACATGCTTTAACGTAATTCTATTAAAATAAGATACGTAGCATTGCATAGACTGACATTTTCGTGTTGTTTTACAGTAAGATGACGACTTACGACGAATTCATTCAGCAAAATGAGGACAGAAATGGAGTGCGGTTCACGTGGAACGTTTGGCCATCATCGAAAGTCGATGCCACCAGATTAGTTGTTCCACTGGGAACTCTTTACCAGCCAATTAAGGAACGACCTGATCTTCCACCAATTCAATATGATCCTGTGTTGTGTACCAGATCTACTTGTAGGGCTATTCTAAACCCTCTTTGTCAAGTAGATTATCGTGCAAAGCTTTGGGTGTGCAACTTCTGCTTCCAAAGGAATCCAGTAAGTTTTAAACATACTACTAGTAATCTCAGCTATCCCAGGCAGTATAGTTATCTTAGTAATGCTTTTCTTTGATTTATTATAGTTCCCACCTCAATATGCTGCAATCTCAGAACAGCATCAACCAGCTGAATTAATTCCAATGTTTTCGACAATCGAATATACTATAATGGTGATGTTTAACTTGCGATATTCATTATATGTTTGATTCTAACAAAATTTATTAACTAGACTTAAATTTACAGAGAGCTCAGTGTCTACCGCCTATATTTTTACTTGTTGTGGATACTTGTTTGGATGAGGAGGAACTGGGTGCATTAAAAGATTCCCTGCAAATGTCTTTATCGCTACTGCCTCCTAATGCATTGATAGGTCTTATAACATTTGGAAAAATGGTACTAGTTCATGAATTGGGTTCTGAAGGATGCAGTAGAAGTTATGTGTTTCGTGGAACAAAAGATTTGCAACCTAAACAAGTGCAAGATATGCTAGGAATTGGAAGACCTGCTCCTGGTCAAAATCCAAACCAGAGAGGTCCAACTGGACAGCCTTTGCCACCTGCTAACAGATTCTTGCAGCCAGTTCACAAATGTGACATGAGCTTGACAGATCTTTTAGGAGAGTTGCAAAGAGATCCATGGCCTGTTGGACCTGGAAAGCGTCCACTTAGATCAACAGGAGTTGCTTTGGCTGTAGCTACAGGCTTACTGGAAGCTAGCTATGCCAATACTGGAGGAAGGTAAAGAGAAATCGTTTGAAAAACTTGCTATACATTTTCTTCTTTTCACTATATACACGTGTTTTTTTATAGGATCATGCTATTTGTTGGGGGACCATGCTCTCAAGGTCCTGGTCAAGTTGTTACTGATGATCTTCGTCAGCCCATCAGATCTCATCATGACATCCAAAAAGATAATGCAAAGCACATGAAAAAAGCCACAAAACACTATGATAACTTGGCAGCTCGGGCAGCAGCAAATGGTCATATTATAGACATTTATTCATGTGCACTTGATCAAACTGGTCTTTTAGAAATGAGGCAATGTTGCAATTCTACTGGTGGCCACATGGTGATGGGAGATTCCTTCAATTCGTCGCTGTTTAAACAAACTTTCCAGCGTGTATTTGCCAAAGATCCTAAGGGTGATCTCAAGATGGCTTTTAATGCAACTCTAGAAATTAAGACATCTCGGGAGTTGAAAGTTTCCGGCGCCATTGGTCCCTGCGTATCGTTAAATGTAAAGGGACCAAGTGTGGGTGAACAAGAGATAGGATTAGGTGGTACCTGCCAATGGAAGTTCTGCTCATTGACGCCTTCAACAACAACCGCGTTATTCTTTGAAGTTGTCAATCAACAGGCGGCTCCAATTCCACAAGAAGGACGAGGTTGCATTCAATTCATCACGCAATACCAGCATAGCAGCGGCCAGAGAAGAATCAGAGTGACAACCGTTGCTAGAAAGTGGGTTCAAGATGAAAAATTGGGTCGTATTCACATTAATAATTTATTTTTAAATTTTAAATTACTTGCAGCTGGATGGATGCAAGAGCTCTACACCACATTGCCGCTGGATTTGATCAAGAGGCCGCCGCTGTTTTAATGTCTCGCCTCGCTGTTTTTAGAGCTGAAAGTGAGGACGGTCCAGATGTCTTGAGATGGGTAGACAGAATGCTCATAAGACTTGTAAGTTAATCGTAATCAGATACATAAAATATGCAAATTATATGAATCGATTTACTTGATAACTAAATTAAAAAACTTATTAAATTTTCCAGTGCCAAAAGTTTGGAGAATATGCAAAGGATGATCCAAATAGCTTTAAACTTGCAGAAAACTTCTCTCTTTATCCCCAGTTCATGTATCATCTACGTAGATCGCAGTTTTTGCAAGTTTTCAACAATTCTCCAGATGAAACTAGTTTCTATAGACACATGCTCATGCGTGAAGATTTGACAAACTCGCTGATCATGGTTCAACCGATTTTGTACAGTTATGGATTTGGTGGTCCACCAGAACCCGTTTTGTTAGATACGTCATCCATACAACCTGATAGAATTCTTTTGATGGACACATTTTTCCAGATTCTCATTTTCCATGGAGAGGTAATTGATTGGCATTAACAAAAAAAATCCACCATTTTTGTATTGAAACAGGTATTAATAAGATTTTGTTTCAGACGATTGCACAGTGGCGTCAACTGAAATACCAAGATCTTCCTGAATACGAAAATTTCAGGCAGTTATTAGCAGCACCAGTGGATGATGCAGCGGAAATATTAGCAGGAAGATTCCCAGCTCCACGGTATATCGATACTGAACAGGGTGGCTCTCAAGCTAGATTCCTCCTTAGCAAAGTCAATCCTAGCCAGACGCACAACAATATGTACGCTTATGGAGCGGTAAGTTTTACTTCATATTTTACACTTACTAATATTCAAATAATATTTTTTGTCAAAACAAAAATCATTATCATTTACTTCAATATTTTGTAATTAATCAATTTTTTATGTTATCACGATCCTGTGAACCAGGGGATGCCGATGTCCAATGGGGTTGGTTTTTTGTGTGAAATGTTCACTAAATTTTTGTTTTTCCTCTTTATTGCTTTTGCTTAAATATATTTTAATTATGGGTTCATGGTTAATAAAGACGCTTCATATCGCGACTTTTATCATTCATGATTCAATGATACTGTTCATTAACAAATTGTATTTTATGTATGATAACATATCGACGGCTAAGTGGAAGAGGACCCTAATTAATTCAGCAGCCGGTTCAAGAAAGCCCTAATATCTGAGCGCGAGTTTATATTTTAGAATTTTTTTATGGTAGCCCTGTGAGCTTTTAAAATGTGCGCTAATTTACGTTAACAAAATCGTATAGAAAATAAATCGCGTCTGAGAGAGAAATCACATAGGAAAGGCTAGAATTGCGGCCGAGTTAGGGTATTCTTAAAGCGGCAGCCAAGATGGAGCCTTCGTCCACTCAGGCGTCGATATGATTTATTTTTTAAAATAAGGTGACAGTTATAACGCGCTAAATTTACATTGTATAATGTATATACTTGTAAAAGTTTCATATTCATTATTATATTTAAAGCAATAAATTGATTTTTCAGAGATATTCATGGTGAAGGAAACATTTTTTAACATTGGGCTTAAAATGAGTGATTAAGAAATTATCATATGGTATATCTAACTTCTATTTCTTTTATACAGGAAAGTGGAGCTCCAGTACTGACGGACGATGTGAGTCTGCAGGTATTCATGGAACACCTAAAGAAATTGGCAGTATCATCTACAGCTTAGCAGATTAATTTGAAATAAATTATTCAAGTTATAAATATTGTTTTTGTATATGATGATAGGCATTTCCATGTTGAGCATATAAAATAATATGTATACTTGTTAAGGGCAATAAGGTCTAGATTAATTATTTCAATGTACCATAATGCATTTTTCATAAATAACTTTGCTTCAACGCCATAGTGGAATCAAAAAAATTGTCAGCTTAATACTGTTAATAATAATTAAATTTCATTAAGAAACCTTGTATATTATGAATATTTAAAAGAAGGCATGTATGTGCGTGAAATCAATAAGATGTTTGATACGAGATAAAAAAGAGAAAATTCCAAAATTCGTTCATATCCTTTTTAACTTAAAATAAAAATAAGAACAACAAATAGTGGTTATGAATTAATGCACACATTTGTACCAAATTATTTTCTGATTGTCTTTAATTGAAAAAAGATTAACTACAAATATAAATCGTATGTCTACAAATAATTCGTTTAATGGCATAATTTTACAACTTTAAGTATATTATACAATAAGTACAGCACACATTGCTAGAAAATAGAGGCAGAATTTCATTAACATTATTTTACTAAGATTGTACTTGGTTGTTCTTTTAAAAAATAAATGCTACCGGAGCACATGTGTAGTAGTATTAAAAAAACTCATATTATTACATGTAAAATATTTGCGCGCTGATTATTTAAAAAAATAATTAAAATAATTCTAGTAGAAAATATACATTATTCACAGTTTCTATCTTCAAGTAAAATATAAACTGGTTCTTCATTTTTCAATGTACATACTTAATCTATCAACACAAAGATAAATATTAGCTCCTTTAAAAGCCAAAAAATATTTTCCGCACCCATAAATTATGTCAGGCTATATTAAATGTCAAATTTTGTGCTATCCTATAAGAATCAGAAATTTAACTAAGAAATCTTATTGACATTTTTTGTTCAACATCAGTTCGCTCTAACGCTTTGCAGAATTCATCAAAATTAATCATGTTATCTCCATCTACATCAGCTTCAGAAAGTGTTCGTTCTGCTATACTAGAGAGCTGCTCTTCACTTAAAAAATAAGAATATGAAAATCAGTTTTAAATTGATTGGTCATTAAATATTACTGTAAAACAATTTAATTTACCTTATATTAGCACCAACCATCATGTGCAATATGGCCAAGAGTTCATCCTTAGATATCATATCATCATTGTCCAAATCATACATTTTAAAGGCAACTGGAACAAATAAAATTTTAATAAGCACATAAGTACTACATCAATGATCTAAATGGGTGATCTAAAATTCTCTACAAAATACTCACATCTCAGTTTTTCTTCTCTCGAGTTTAAAATGTTTGGAACATTCTTCTTGATAGGCCTGAAGTGTGCAAGGACTTGCATAAATTGAAGAAAATTGACTCTATCACTGCTACTTTCTTCAAAAAATGCATTAACAATCCTGTCCCCTAGAGGATTTATAGCCAATTCAGGAATCCTCAAAAAATCTTCTCTACTAAGAGTACCACAATCTCCACGATCCAAGCTGGTAAAGCGACTGTATAGTCGTTCTATTTGATTTGGAGTGACTAAAAAGTAAGAAATATTGTTCTATTTAAATACAAAAGTAACAATCTGGCTGATTTAAGCTAGAAAACCGTTTCAGTTCGAATAAATATAATTTGATTTACTTGTTATCTAATCGCACGGGAAAAGAATTTCTAGAAATAAAATTAATAGTATTTACTCACATCCAGTAGCTTCTTGAATTTGAGCGATTTCTTCTTCGCGCAAAAGTAGACTGGAACGGTTACCCATTTTGATTTATTTGATTTATGGATGAATATTAAGCACTATGGAAATGATATTTCACTTTTTATCAGACTTGATCGAAGCGCTGATTAACAGCGTTTATTCATATCAGTTATTCAAGAAGTCGGGCAAAGGACAGCGAACTGAATCGTACTATCATTAACACAACGACGTTCGACGTCTAACCAAACACGCAATAGACAACAGCAATTATATATTATATTCGTTGATATTATGTATACATGTGTGTGTGCGTGTGTGTGTGTGTATATATATATATGTATATACATACCTGCATACGTAACTTTATTAACAGTAGATTAGGTTAGGTCGAAGAACAAACTCGACATGTCGATATATATCGGTTGGCCTTTCCGCTCGATTGTTATGTTTTTGTTACAAAAAAAGTTGCCGAACGCAGCTAGCAGATACAGAATTACATAATCGCAAGGCAGGGATCAATATGGCACTGAGTGCGAAAAATTGCTCCATTAAACGCAAGTATTATGTACAATTTTTTGCAATGATTTGTTAAATTTGAATATCACTGAAATTCGACTGTACCCGCTTTCGTGTGGGGATTGTAAACAAGACGTAATGGCGGCGCCCACGATGGTCATCTGTGACGTCTAATGAATTCGCAGATTAAAGAAACGGTGAAACTTAATTCAGGGTCAAAGTTTTCGTGATTTTTCATCCTAATGTTCTAATTAATTGCACTGCGTTGGCCAACAAACGTAACCTGCTTCAAGTGCCTAAGGAATCACGTTGGATTCCAGCTAACATGAATAAGAGGTGGGTATTACTTTTTGATTTAAAAAATTACATTCATGATTCTAAAGGCAATCGCATTTACATGTCAGGTCATCTAATTCGAGAAATCCAATTGAGTGTGCATTCACTAATCAACCCAGGAGGAGTAAGAAACGTAGCAGTAGGAAAAGTAATGAGGGAAATGAATCCTGGTACAACAGTAACAGAGACAGAGATAGAGATAGAGATAGGGATAATCATGAACCGAGTGAGGATGAAGTGCCTGGATTAGAATACACATCCATGTTTTGGCAACAGCAAAGGCTGCCCCAGTCACAACCACATCCGGCTCATAATGGACAAAGACTTTTCACAGCAATGTCGGATCCCAGTGTTTGTGGTTATTCAGCGGTTCCAGTTACTTATGCCATGGAGCCAGTTTCCTTACCCCCTATGTATCACCTCTATCAACCAGTTGTTAGACCAAATTACAGACCCTACCGTGGTCGAATGAGACCATCTTCATCACGGATGCATAATGGACCTTTGTGTAGCAACGATAACATGGCAAATGGGTACTCGAGTCTTCAAGAGAATGGTTGGAACCATTCGACACCTGCGGCCTACCAAAATGGAGACTACGCAAGTTTGCCTCCTACAGCTAATATAGACAATAAGGATAACAGGGATGAATTGAGTTCAGAACATAGGCGATACTCTGACCCTGGCTTGGGACCTGCTGATTTACCAAATAATTCAAAGAGTGACAGTGACAGCGGAGATAGCAGTAGTTCTATAACTACTGTTGGAAAAAGTAATAAATTATTCGTGACACTCTTCGAGCAGGTATAGTACCTTCTAATCTCTTTGATGAATCAATAAAACCATAGCAACCTCACTGTATGATTATTGTCTCTTTACACAGATGACCAAGATGAAGGAAGCAAACAGTCAGTTGTTTAAGGAATTGCACCAAGCCAAAACCGACCTAGAAAATGTCAAGACTGAGTTGAATCAATTCAAGCAAAATGTTCCTTCAGATTACCAGCCAGGAATGTTATCAGGTAAATTCATCGTTACCGGTTCGCACAGCAAATAAAATACATATTCTCACGAAAATTTACGCGTCGTTTGCAGATATTATCAAGGAAATCCGAGATGCCAGCCGAGTAAAAGAGGAGGCGATGCTTTCGAAAATGCGCCTGTTAATGGAGAGCCAGCAATCTCAGAGGTCGTTAGATCTGGAGCAGTTGAAAGTGAGTATAATTACGCGTATAACGCACGAATCCGAATGCAGTACAGAACGAGAGATTGAGAGCGAGAGAGAGAGAGAGAGAGAGA
>UCQR01002001.1:0-14332 GCA_900474235.1 Cecidostiba semifascia
CCTTTACAGCCTTGTGTAAAAATAAGGGCGTGACGATCGCCCGTGTAAATAAAAAAAAAAAAAGAAAACCTATTTTGTAAGTAAGCGAGGGCTCGGAAGAAAGAGTTGTATACGACGAGCAAAGGTGTTTGCACTCTACGCACATTGTAGTGATACACGATGAACTAGAACAATTAGAGATTTCCAGCACCAAACATGTACAATATTTTATAATAATCGACTAATAAGTAGAAGCACACGTGTCCGGTGGATTTGACAAGCAAGTCGTTCTCGGAACCATATAGATATATAATACACTGCAGACTCTAAACGCTCTCTATGCGGCGCGCGAAAAAGTACAATCAGTGTAAACAAGCCGAGAGTGTTAAGTTTCGAAATGACAGCTGCGCGTGCAAAGCGGTTGTCGATTGGCGTCTGTCGATCAATCGTTAATTTGCTCTATTGATTTCGATTGTTGCGCGACGGCAGCTATTTTCGTAGTAGGCGCTGCGAAAATTCTCCGAAAGTGCACACGACCATGTATATTTGCGAAGAAGACACTCTGTGCCCTCGAGGCTTTTGTGCATCAGGCCAAAGTCTCCTAATGTCGTTTTGTTGCTGTTTCTGTTTCTCGGTGCTGATCTACCCGGGCCTCTTCTAGTCTCCCAGTCCGGCGTTAATAATAGTAAGTCCAACACACTATCCTTGAACGAAGGAGGTGAACTCCTTTTGTTTGTTTTTATTTTTATATTTTTTTTTTTAACTTCAAAGATCTGTCAAATAGCTTTGTCATACTACAAACTTTTGCATACACATGTAATTCATATAATACAAATAGAGACAAAGTGTTCTGCAATTACTAACCACGGCATTGTAGCCACGCTTTTGGGACTCTCATCGTCATCACCCTCGCAATCATGTTTTTCCTGATCATTCGACGTATATATAGATCTGTACATGCAACGCTTGATTGTTATTACGTTGAAAATTTCACTTAGTGACTATAATTAAATAGACGACTATAGGCGTCAGCGATATAAATATAACACGAACGAAAGTTAGGTCTAATGAAAAAGTCATTTGAAAATAGCCTTAGAGCAATCGAAGCCCATTTACTGTGGCCGGCGCCTCTTGTATACACGACTGACGCAAGCAATTCTCACTCACACATACACGCATACCTACAGATACACGCACACCAAGACCGATTATTAATCTCGATATTTTCGCCTTTTCCGCTGCCTACTGCCTACTGTGCGTGTGTCTCTGTCTAACTCCGCCTGTCTCTCCGCCTAACTCGCACATACTGTATATCTACTAAAAACTCCGAAACTCCTTTGCGCCTTCGCCTCCGCCAATTAATAACCACGACGACAACACTGCCACTACAGAGCCACTCTGGGACTGGTTTGGATAAATTTGCGGTAATTAACATGCCATCATCGTATTGCTGTCGTTCCTTTGTATATATAAATATCATTGAAAAAACTGTACAAATAGTGTAAAAATACGGGCACGACGGCGAAACACTGCATGAGGTCTTGGTTAATTATTTTGTTTTCCCCCTTTTCGCCACATAATAACAACTTTTGTCATCATTAACCGCATATAATATATATATTTCCCCACATTGCGTTGACATTTTTACGTTGAACGTGTCATTCGGTGCACTTGTTGCTTGCAAGAAGAATTTCACAGTCGAACGACTTTGATTTTACGTATGAACTTTTTTTTCTAAATCAGTGACTAATTTTACAATTCTGATCACAGGGAGAACTCGAGCAGCAGCTTCTTCAGGCAAATCCAATCCTCGAGGCCTTCGGTAATGCCAAGACCGTCAAAAACGACAACTCATCGAGATTTGTAATTATAATTTGAATATAAACCATTTATCGAGTGCCTGAAACTCCGCCTAGAGTGAGAGCCGCTTAATTAAAATTATCAAATTTTTCAAGGGCAAATTCATCAGAATCAACTTCGACGCTTCCGGCTACATCGCCGGGGCCAACATCGAGACATATCTGCTTGAGAAGTCTCGAGCCATCCGTCAGGCTAAGGATGAAAGGACGTTTCACATATTCTATCAATTGCTGTCCGGCGCATCGCCGGAACAGAAAAGTGAGTGCTTCTTTTATACCCGATGTATGTAAATGTTACGTAGTTAAACTCAGTTTTCTACGTAGAGACACGTTCTTTGAACTAGAGGAAACGTGCCTCTTGTAAATATTGCCTCAACGCTGCTTCGAGCGCTGACAGTATATAATTAGTTTTAATTGATGTGTGTCGAAGCCAAATAATGTAGTAATTTTGAGTTTCTTTAAGTAAATTTCAATCTTTTTCATTAAATTCTGAAAATACCTCTTCTCACGATATCATCGATTTGTATATTATACTTAACATACCGTTATTGCAGAGGAATACATCCTGGAGGACCCGAAGCTTTATCCGTTCCTGTCGTGTGGCGCGCTACCGGTGCCGGGCGTGGATGACGCCGTTGAGTTCGCCTCGACCGTTAAGGCCATGCACATAATGGGTATGACCAACGAAGACTTTTCCTCGATCTTCCGTATCGTCTCCGCTGTGATGCTCTTCGGGTCGATGCAGTTCCGCCAGGAGCGCAACAGCGATCAGGCTACTCTTCCCGACAATACTGTCGCTCAGAAGATCTCCCACTTGCTGGGTCTCAACGTAACCGAAATGACCAAGGCCTTCCTCAAGCCACGTATCAAAGTCGGAAGAGACTTCGTCACCAAAGCTCAGACTAAGGAGCAAGTTGAGTTCGCTGTCGAGGCCATCTCCAAGGCGTGCTACGAGCGTATGTTCCGCTGGTTAGTGAACCGCATTAATCGCTCGCTCGACCGTACCAAGCGTCAGGGCGCTAGCTTCATCGGTATCCTCGATATGGCCGGTTTCGAGATCTTCGAGCTCAATTCGTTCGAGCAGCTGTGCATCAACTACACAAACGAAAAGCTCCAGCAGTTGTTCAACCACACTATGTTCATCCTCGAACAGGAGGAATACCAGCGCGAGGGCATCGAATGGAAGTTCATCGACTTTGGACTTGATCTTCAGCCTACCATAGACCTCATTGACAAGCCCATGGGTATCATGGCATTGCTCGACGAGGAGTGTTGGTTCCCTAAGGCAACCGACAAGACCTTCGTCGAAAAGCTCGTCGGCGCGCACCACGTACACCCAAAATTCGTGAAGACCGATTTCCGTGGTGTCGCCGACTTTGCCATCATCCACTACGCCGGCAAGGTTGACTACTCGGCCGACAAGTGGCTTATGAAGAACATGGATCCGCTCAATGAAAATGTCGTCAGTCTGCTGCAGGCGTCGCAGGATGCGTTCGTCTGCCACATCTGGAAGGACGCGGAGATAGTCGGTATGGCCCAGCAAGCTCTTACAGACACGCAATTCGGTGCCAGGACCCGCAAGGGAATGTTCCGTACTGTGTCGCAATTGTACAAAGAACAACTGGCCAAGCTCATGGTTACGCTTCGCAACACCAATCCAAACTTCGTGAGGTGTATCATTCCGAATCACGAGAAACGCGCCGGCAAAATCGACGCTCCCCTCGTTCTCGATCAGCTCAGATGTAACGGTGTGCTGGAGGGTATCAGAATTTGCAGACAGGGCTTCCCCAATAGGATTCCTTTCCAGGAGTTCAGGCAACGTTACGAGCTTCTCACACCCAATGTCATACCCAAGGGATTCATGGATGGAAAGAAGGCTTGCGAAAACATGGTTCGTTGTGATTTGATCTCTTAATATTTTTTATTAATTTGACATGACTTCTTTACTCAAATGCTTTTACGTTTTCCAGATTCAATCCCTGGAACTGGATCCCAACTTGTACAGGGTCGGACAATCTAAGATCTTCTTCAGAGCTGGAGTTTTGGCTCATTTGGAAGAGGAGAGAGATTACAAGATCACAGATCTAATAGTCAACTTCCAAGCGTTCTGTCGAGGCTTCCTGGCCAGACGCAACTATCAAAAGCGTTTACAGCAGCTGAACGCTATTCGTATCATTCAAAGAAATTGCGCTGCTTACCTGAAGCTTCGGAACTGGCAGTGGTGGCGCCTGTACACCAAGGTCAAACCTCTGCTCGAGGTGACCAAGCAGGAGGAAAAGCTCACCCAGAAGGAAGATGAATTGAAGCAAGTTCGCGACAAACTGGAAATGCAATTGCACTCGGCTCAAGAGTACGAACGCAAATACCAACAGGCCATCGAGGAGAAGACGATGTTGGCCGAGCAGCTCCAAGCCGAGGTGGAATTATGCGCTGAAGCTGAGGAAATGCGCGCCAGGCTGTCGGCCAGAAAGCAGGAGCTTGAAGAAATTCTGCACGATCTGGAAGCCAGAATCGAAGAAGAGGAAGAGCGAACCACAGCTCTGATGGCAGAGAAGAAGAAGCTCCAATTGAATATCAGCGATTTGGAAGAACAGCTGGAAGAGGAGGAAACCACCAGACAGAAGCTGCAACTCGAGAAGGTCCACTGTGACGCCAAGATCAAGAAGTTGGAGGAAGACCTTGCTTTGTCCGATGACACGAACCAGAAGCTTCTAAAAGAAAAGAAACTATTGGAGGAGAGAGCCAACGATCTATCCCAGGCTTTGGCAGAAGAAGAGGAGAAGGCCAAGCACTTGGCTAAGTTGAAGACAAAACATGAGGCGACGATTGCGGACCTCGAGGAGAGACTGCTGAAGGACCACCAGCAGCGACAGGAGGTAGACAGATCCAAGAGGAAAGTAGAGACCGAGGTATCGGATCTTAAGGAACAACTGGCCGAAAAGAAGTCTCAGCTCGAAGAACTGCAGCTGCTGATGGGCAAGCGCGAGGAAGAACTCACGCAGGCGCTAACCAAGATCGATGAGGAGAGCGCTATCAAGGCCCAGTCGCAGAAGGCTCTGCGCGAGCTCGAATCCCAGCTTGTAGAATTACAAGAGGATCTCGAAGCCGAGAAAATCGCACGCAGCAAGGCCGAGAAGCTCAAACGCGACTTGAACGAGGAATTGGAGGCCTTGAAGAACGAACTGCTCGACTCGCTCGACTCGACGGCTGCTCAGCAGGAACTGCGAAGCAAGCGAGAGCAAGAATTAGCGACCCTAAAGAAGAACCTCGAGGAGGAAACTTCGCTGCATGAGGCGACGTTGCAGGACATGCGCCACAAACACACCCAGGAGTTGACGACCATAAACGAGCAGATGGACGCCCTGAAAAAAACCAAGGCCGCGTTGGAAAAGGCAAAGGGCGCTCTCGAGACCGAGAATGCGGAGCTGACAACAGAGCTGCGCTCGGTGAGTGCGAGCAGACAAGAGTCCGACCGCAGGCGCAAGCAGGCCGAACAGCAACTCGTTGAAGTCAACGCCAAACTCATGGAAGTTGAAGCCGCGAGGCAGGAGCTCGCCGAGAAAGTGGCCAAACTTCAGGCCGAGGCCGAGAGTGTATCGCAGCAATTGGAGACGGCCGAGTTGAAGGCTTCCGCGGCCATGAAGGCCTCCGCTACCTGCGAGGGTCAATTTACCGAACTCCAGCAGCAACTTGAGGAGGAAACGAAGCAGAAGCTTGCGCTCAGCTCGAAGCTCCGTGCCCTCGAAAGTGAAAAGGAGACCCTGCGCGATCAGCTGGACGAAGAGGAAGAGGCCAAACGTTCCCTCGAAAAGCAAGTTCTGGCTCTGAACACCCAATACACCGAAGCCAAGAAGCGTGCCGACGAGGAAAGCGAAAACGCTGCAGCTCTGGAGGAGGCGAGAAAGCGCCTTGTAAAGGACATCGAGGCTCTGCAGCGTCAAGTCGAGGAACTCCAATCAGCGAACGAGAAGCTTGACAAGTCAAAGAAGAAGATCCAGGCTGAGCTTGAGGACAGCACAATTGAATTGGACTTGCAACGCGCCAAGGTTATCGAGCTCGAAAAGAAGCAGAAGAACTTTGATAAGGTTCTCATGGAAGAGAAGGCCATATCCATGCAGTATGCAGAGTTGCGCGATGCCGCAGAGCGTGAGGCTCGCGAGAAGGAGACCAAGGTGTTGTCACTGACGCGCGAGCTTGACGAGATGAACGACAAGGTCGAGGAGCTGGAGCGCGGACGCAAGAGCTTGCAGGCCGAGCTCGACGAGCTCGTCAATAATCAAGGTACTGCCGACAAAAACGTGCACGAGCTTGAGAAGGCCAAGCGTCTGCTCGAGTCCAAGATCGCCGAACAGCAGGCCCAGGTTGAGGAGCTCGAAGATGAACTGCAGTGTACCGAGGACGCAAAACTCAGGCTCGAGGTCAACATGCAGGCCATGAGAGCCCAATTCGAGCGTGAGCTCCAGGCTAAGGAAGAGCAGGCCGAGGAGAAGCGTCGCGGACTCGTCAAACAGCTCAGAGATCTGGAAGCTGAACTGGAAGACGAGAGAAAGCAGAGATCCGCAGCTATAGCCCAACGCAAGAAGATCGAGGCCGATTACAAGGATATGGAGCAGCAACTCGAGATGCACAACAAAGTCAAAGAAGACGCCCTCAAGCAGCTCAAGAAGTTGCAGACTCAGATCAAAGACTCTACCCGGGAGACGGAGGAGGCTAGAGCCGCGAGAGACGAGCTTGCCGCTGCTTCGAAGGAGGTTGAACGCAAGGTTAAGGGTCTGGAAGCCGACGTGATGCAGTTGACCGAGGATTTGACGAGCAGCGAGAGAGCTCGCCGTGTTGCCGAGACCGAGCGTGATGAGCTGCAGGAAGAGTTGAACAACAACGCGAACAAGGGCACGATTCTGCTCGACGAGAAGCGCCGATTAGATGCCAGAATTGCCACACTGGAAGAAGAGCTTGAGGAAGAACAATCCTCCAACGAGGTTCGTATTCAAGTTTGTTTTCAAGTTTGTAGTGCGATCAAACTACTTGTTCTAATGTATTTTGATCTTTGTAGGTTCTTATGGATCGTGCACGAAAGGCGCAGTTGGCCATCGAACAGCTTACCACAGATTTGCAGACCGAGCGCTCGGCCACGCAAAAATTGGAGTCTCACCGATCTCTCCTGGAACGACAGAACAAGGAGCTCAAAGCCAAACTGGCCGAGCTCGAGACGGCGCAGCGAGCCAAGTCCAAGGCGACCATCCAGGCGCTCGAGAGCAAGATCAACAACCTCGAAGAGCAAGTGGACACAGAGACGAAGGAGAGGTTCGCACAGCAGAAGGTCAACAGGAAATTAGACAAGAAGGTGAAGGAGCTGGTGCTCCAGGTCGAGGACGAGAGAAGGAATGCCGAGCAGTATAAGGAGCAGGTGGAGAAGGTTAATGGCAGAATGAAAAGCCTGAAGAGGCAGCTCGACGAGGCCGAGGAGGAGATCAGCAGGCACAAGGCATCCAAGCGAAAGCAACAGAGAGATATAGAAGACATGTTGGAACAGCAGGAGCTGCTCAATAGAGAAGTTTCCTCTCTGAAAAACAAACTGAGGTAAGCGTGTAGTCGTTAAAGTTTTAGTTCTTCTTTTTTAAAACGGAAAGCAAGGTCTACCGTGCTATATTTCAAACTATATGTGTCTTGCTTTCACTTGTTTACTTAAAAGAAAAAAAAAATCAGAGAAAAATGTTGAAGTCTGATATACTGTCATTTTGCCTCTTCATATCTTCTGTTTATCTCTCGTCGCCTACCGCTGCAGCGAGTTAGATACAAAGTCATCTAGCAGACCGCTGGGCTCCACTTATCGTGGCCGCTGGAAGGACGAGATTATTCTGAACGTGTAGGTATTGCGTGAAAACGAGCGCGAGTGAATGCGGCATTGGTTAAAAAGAACATCCATTCCTCGCACACGTTCCTCTGTTTTCTGAAATTCATAGATGAGTCCCAGGCCGATTTTCTCTGCGTAAAGCATGGAGCGCATGACGGGCCAGAAGACATGCATCGAAGAATTTTTTTACTAACTTTTTTTTCCCATGAGAGTGAATTAACTTTTGTATATAGCATTTTTTGACTCGATTATTCTGTTTACGTAAATTTTCGAGTCGTAACCCAATCTTTCATGATATCGATGAAAGTCATTTGATTTTGTTATTATTCTTACTGTATAAAAGCTTGATTCTAATATTTTTATTTGGTGGTTCGTAGGCGCGGTGGTCAACCAATCAGTGGATTGGGATCGGCGAGACTGAAACGTACTTCCATACAGACCGGAGGCTCGGGCGACGACTCAACCACGCAGGACGAGAGCATAGATGGCGAGGAAAACGCGAATTGATACAGTGCAAGACTATCTCGGGAAATCGACGAGGACGAAACGCGAAATAACGCATAATATAAAACAATATATAAGTATATATCGTCCAGAGTCCGGAATTCGAAAGGAAATAACACTGGCTTCCAGGGTAAATGATAAGCGAGAGACAGATACAGTCGCATTTTATAGTGCGATTAGTACGCAAGTCCCTTGCGAAACTGTCTGAGCAGAGAAAAAAAAACAACAACAAGACCGAGACGTCTAGGGAAGTAACGATCGATGCTGATTTATACAATCTTTGTTATTCTTATTCCCTCCCCCGTATACTAGGAGTACATAATATTTAAAGATTATGCGTATACACTAGTTTCTTGAGATGCCATCGCACGAATGCAAATGTGAACGTCTTGAGCGTACAAGAGTTCGCGATCGGGAAATAAGGAAAGAAAGTTTAATGATCATGTACATAAATTTACAACCATACCGAAAGAGGAAATTGAGAGACCGTAGAACGGTTTATGATGTATGAGGACACGCGGTTCTGATGCGCGCGCGAAGCTAAACAAAAAACGAATGGAGGTTCTTGCTACTAGCAATAAAAAAAATTTATAAACCTGTAACACTCTTAGATAGTTGTAAGACATTATTATTATCATTATTATTATTATTATTGTATTATTGTATTATTATAATTACTATTACGTTTTTACATTACGATCAGCATCATTCGTATAAGCTTTGTATTACGAAAATGATGAAGTTGTTTCAACGATTGAACCGAAATTCTGAGAGAAAAAAAATCCACTATCCAGAGAGCAGAAGACAATGTAGAGAAGCTGCGTTAACGGGGTCGCTTTCATTTTAAAGGACTCGCAATGTGACTTTTCGGCCTTTTGGTGCTTTTTACATATTTTACTTGATGAGCATTTAAAAAATAAATGGAAATCATGATTAATGCTGCTTCCTGCTTACGTACAATTAATTTACCTTCGCGCGTATTATTCGAGCAACTAAAGTTACTTAACGCTACTACTCTCGCGTTGTACTTAAGCTTCTTTTAGTTTGGTCACTCACGCGTTGTACCTTTAAAATGGAACGCGTATTTTCTTTGTTTTTTTTACACACGACGGGAGCAAAAATTTTGAAGTAAAAAGTTCGGAAGCTTTTTTCACGACCGTAACTTTAAAAAAAACTTACAGAAAAACTGTGTCCGGCATACATGGACTTTATATACAGCGACTTTCGATAAAAAATGCGAAGGTTCTCGAAACGTCAATTCTCGCACGTTCGATTTTATACGAGCATTTTACGAAATTCTTTGTATTTAAAAGCATTTACAATATTTATACAGCATATATTAAAAGAAAAAAAAACGAAGCCGAAACTAATAAGAATTGAATAGACTACTAACTCGAAAGACTAGTATATTTTTTGATGATACTAATACACGACGCATAAGTCGATGAGTGTTTAAGATATAGACATTAGACAGTGCGCAGTACGATAACCGTAACTTTATTATCCAATGTAACTAGGGCCTTATTATGATTAACAGGAATTGTTTGTAACGTTGCAGGACCGTCGGATTCGAAAGCCTCTCAAAGTGTCGTTACACACTAATTTTGTATATACCTATACGATTAAATTTTCGCGGGTGCGCTCACTTGGTTAAAGCACGCGTCGCTGCAGTAGCCAGTATATACACGCTTGTTGATTCTAGCTTTTTTAGCTTCATTTTTAATTGCCACAAGTCAGTACCGGCAGATCCGATTTATTATTTCCTTCTACGTACACATATTATTAATTGTACTCTGGTGGCGAAAGACGAAGTGAGTAGCATTTTTTTTTCGTTTCAAAGAAAACATATAAAAGAAAAATATGACGCATGCAATTATAATACGAAATATTAATAGATTCGGAAAAATGTGAGTGAGTTTTGATACCTTTTATATCGATCTAACACACAGGCGATGGCTTGCGCGCGCTGATCATACAGTTAATTGGATCTTGCATATACAAAAGAAGATATAATAATAAAGTACAGAACCAATTAGTTTAAAAAAAAGTGTTGCGTTTATTTTAAGACACCTTTACACATGACCTTCCGATCGTATCACAGAGAACGAGCTTACGAGTTTCCTTTGTTATCGCTTAATTGTTACTTCGGCTTTCCGCAATTTCCAGCAACTGTTTAGCCAAGGCGCGACTGCAGTAGTCGAGTGGACTCTTTTCCTCCTTGTTTTTAGTATGTAAATCGGCACCGTTGGCTACCAAGATCTTGGCTTCCTCTTGTCGATCTTCCTCGCACGCTAAATGCAGCGCAGTGCAGCCGTAACTGTCCCTTTGATCTGCACGTCAACGATTGAGTTATTGATACTCGAGGATGTAAATAACGCAAATTTCGACTTACCGATATTTAAATGCTCTCCACTCTCAACTAGCAGCTTGACGATCTCCACATTGCCTTTGGAAGCGGCTCTGTGCAGTGGCGTAGCGCCTCTCTTATCAGCGATGTTAACGTTTGCCTCCTTCTCAAGAAGATTTACGCAAATGGACTTGTAATTCTTAGACGCGGCATACTGCAACGCTGAGTGTCCTTCGCTGGTCTTGGCGTTTATGTCTGCGCCCTCCTTGAGCAAGATGTTGACGACCTTCTCCCGTCCCGCAGAGGCTGCAAGTATCAGCGGTGTCATCTCCATCTAGCGAATGAAATAGTGGACGTAATTCGTAAATTCGCGCCGATTGAAGCGGCGAACCACGTGACCGGCTACGTGCGCTTTGTGTTGTTTGTATGCTGTGTCATACTCGGGTTCGTGCATAGAATTTAATGAGCTTAAACTTACGTCGTCTCTAGGATCCACTGGTACGCCGAGGGACAGCAGATGACAGACCACATCGTCGTGGCCTCCCAAAGCTGCCCAGTGAAGCAGTGTTCTTTGGTTCTGTAGGTGATTTTGTTATAGGTTAAGATTTGCTCCGGTGCTCCAGAACGGAGGTCGTAATGCGCTTTTTTCACATTTTACTACGTACCTCGTCAGTTTGGGTTTTCAGCTTCTCATTCTGGGCTAAGAGCGACTTCAGGGTGGATATGTGGCCGTGATAGGCCATGTCGAAGGGCTTGGATTTATCACTGCCGGTTCGCGTTGTCGCCATTTTTACTCGTTTGTTTTTTCGTTCTCCAATACTCCAATAAGCGCGATTGTCGTCTGCGCATTCTACCTAAGTATAAGGGGGGTCGGATAACTTGAGCGACTGAGTCACGTATTCGCGCCTGACACACAAAAAAGAAGTGCCGAGGACGCGAATAGAAAGAGAAAATAGCCAGGCGCAAAAAGAACACGCATATACACACCGTTATATCTTATACAGAGAAGTTTTATATACAATATTTATTATATTTAAACTGACACTTATAAATTGTTGTAACACTTACATTATACATAACAGTTATAAATTTTAGACTTACAAAATGTACAGAATAATTTACAAGAATCACAATGATACGGGTGTGTTCCCCGTGTGTCTCGTAGGTAGCACAGTCGCTCCCGAGAACGCGCTTTTGTACCTTTTTGAATCGCGCGCAGAGCGAGATATCGTCGACGCGCGTCGTCGGCTTTATTTATATATATAATATAATATAACATATGTACTTTCATTCATCAAGCTTTGGTCTATATCGATTTAGTCAGAGAGAGATAAAAAGAGCTGTGTCTGTGTGTGGTGTGTGGCATTGAAAGAAAGCGAGAACATCGAATCATTAGTCTGACGTCTCAGTGTTGTTTGGCTCGCTGAGCTCGCTTTTCTCGTCCTTGGCTAGCTTGCCGCGATTGATACAGTCACGTACAGCTTGCAGGATTATGGGTATCCGACGGTCAAGAGCCGTGAGATGCGGTTCCCAGAGGATCGGCGCTACCGGATCCTGGGCCATGCTCTCCCGCATGGCGCTGCTCAGTCTAATAGGACCATTGTGGTACCTGCGGGCACAAAAGGCAGCAATAATAATAATAATAATAATAATAATGATAATAATAATAACGGTAATAATAATAATAGGTGTTGGTATAACAACACGATTCACGCTAATCAACAGGTTGACCGATACGTAACGCAAACATGATTCACGATTTATTGTGTGTAACTGACTTTTTAATTACGAAAAATTTCGAGCTCGTGCGCGCCACGCACGATGTTGTCGTACTTTATAATCCGTTGCGAAAAATCGTTCGTGCACTAGTTTAGCTGGCATGCCTAGGCAGCAGCTTGTCGAATAAAACCGCAAATCACATGTCATTTTATATTCATGAAAGCTACTACTACTACTACTACTACCGCTCTCGAGAACTCGCTCTATACGTATTGCCTTCGAACTTTCGCTCTTGAGCTTTTAAATTGGCTTGTTTTCTGATGTTACAAACAAGTCGATAAGCAAGTCATCCGTATAATTACCTGAGAAGGGTTTTTAACGTGCTCTCGCGAATCATGCAGCACTGTAATAACGGCGAGAGACAGCTGATCTCGTCGTGGAACGGTTTGCCGAAGCCTCGTCCATTGTCGAGATGCAGTGTAAAGGTCTCGTTGCCGAATAGCTTGAAGGTCTCGTAGTGATGGCGATCCATGTTTCCAGTGAGGAAGTCGAATACGGACATGTCGATCAGGTCGAGAAGCCTGCGGCCCTCGTTGTAAGGCGGCAGTTCGCGCACCATGTTGCAGTAGTCCGAGTCTGCGTGCGTGTGCAAGGATATAATAATTACAAGTTTGCGAGACGGGAAAAAAAATTGTGTACTATTCGAGGATTGCGTGCAATACGTAATTCCCATAATACTGCTGCGCCGCTAACGGAATACACTCTCGCAAAAATCTTCGATATCCTTTCCGCTAAGGGGCAATAAACCAGAGGCGACGTTTTTCCACACCTTTTACAGTTTCGAAGCATCGGCGATAAATTTTCTAGTTTGTTCAAGGTGAAGCCGCTTGGTGCGTATAACTCTGGAAAAATTTATCTTCGCCCGTTCCGATAGCATTTTATCTTTAACCGTCGCTAATGTGTATATTAATTGACTGTCCATCCGTTTGCTTTGATAAGAAAGCGCTCACGTTGGCAAACGTTCTATATTTACGTTTCTGAAAATACATGACACACGACCTCGTACGCAAAAAAAAACCAACGAAGTAAAAGAAAAGCATCAAACCAACCTGTCTCCCACTGAGCTTTAAGTCTCTTGTGATAGCTTCTTCGCCAGGGATGCCTCCAGACTTTCCTCGGTACGAGCGTCTTGTCCGGTAGGAAAGCGGCGAAGCTGCCCTCGAGCTGATCCTTGGGTGTACCGCAGATCGCGTGGCTCGTGTCGCAGTAATAGGTACACTTGCCGTGGAAGCAAAGATTACCCGCCGGACTGACGAAGAAGGTCTTGAGGATGTCGCTGTCCGTCACCTGGTAGATCTCCGTGGTCATGTTGAGCGTCCGGCCTGTCACCGGCATACAACGCCGGAAATCCAAGAGACGGTCCAGGTGGAAGGCTGCGATCTCCGCGTTGTGACGCTCGTAGTCCGTGAAGTAGAAGTGGTTAGGAAGCGTTTGTTGCTCCCGTGGAAACCTTGAATGAGTTTTCTTTTTTTATTGTCTCGCGATTGTTATGCTGTAATTCGTAGAAGATTATTGGAGCTATTTACTAAGCGGAGTTATGGCACGATAAAAATTGCGTGCTTAGGCAATTATTGAAATTGGAGTGAGAGGTTTTCATTGTAGTAAGTAGAGGAAATATTAATTATGAATCATTAATTTCTCATGCTGTATCCTTTCGCAGAGATTTGTGTATACTGTTACGCTGGTTTATTCATAACTATCTCCCCCCCGAAGAGGGATATATGAAAGTAGAATTCCTTTTTTTCCCTCGCGAGCATTAGAAATTCAAGCGGATTCTGTCAATAGTTGTAAAAATCGAACTTATGTATTAGCTCGGCTCTGCGGAGAGAAACGTTAGATAATCATTATGTAAAGTGACATTTTCGAGTGAGAGTCAATTCGCAGGTCACGAAGAAAGTTAATTTTAGTCGCGGCTAAATGAAAAATCCGATATCCAAGTTGACAAAGTGAAATGTCAATTTCCACAGTATATACAGCTAGAAAAGATAGAGAGAGAGAGAGAGAGAGAGA
>UCQR01002002.1:0-11524 GCA_900474235.1 Cecidostiba semifascia
CCCCGCCGTTTCTTGTACACAATCCAGCCATTGTCCGTCGACTCGTAACACTGCGCAGAGCCGAATGATTTATGCCTTTTCTCTCTCTCTCTCCTGGGAACGCTGTAGCTTTTCTATGCTGTGTGTGTGTTTCATCATTGGGTAAATGGAAGAGCTTGGGTAATTGTTATTTATGGAGACTTGCGCATTTTTTCGGTCGCGCCTTCTTTTTTGCGCGCGGAGTAAAATCGATGATGATTGCGCTGCGTCATTCAATCTCTCGTGAAATAAAGTTTGAATAGAGTAGTTTTGTCTCACCGCGAATCTGGCCTCTCGTTGTCTTTGTACGGAGGCAGTCAGCGATCCGTGGCTTCTTTCCCTGTAATCGTCGTTCTGTTCTCTGAAACACGAACTTTTTACCCTTTGGTGACTGATGCCGTGCTCTCGGCTTGTCAATTGATACATGCAGAAATTGCAGATGGGACTGTCGATTGTGTGGTGCAGAGTAAGCCAAGGTGATATTTGGTTTCGCGGTGTACATTGTCATTTTAAGCTGTTTGATATTTTCACTTTTTTATACGTGTTTTCGTTTCTTTTAATTAATAATTGCTTCACACAAATAATCATTAAAACTACGTGCCCCCCTTCAACACAAGTCAATAAAATCGACTGCTCTCTATCTCATTGAATACAGACAGCATTATTTCGGAACGTGCCAAATATAATTTTAGTCCAAAGAGCCAGCGTTGCGTAATTTATTGTTTTCCAATTCCGGCTTATTTGCGCTTGTCATAATTTTTCGCTGCTCGGTCATGTACGTCTCATTAGCGAGCGAAGTTCCGTGACCTATGCTTCGATGCGCCAATTAATCCAATCGCATTAGCTAGTTCATGCAAAAATGTCAGACGCCTGATGTCATTTCGACAGAGTAATCAATTTCGTCTAAAGGAAACATTGCGGTCAGTGATTTAGGCTAAAATCGCCGACAGATTCGCTCTTATATCAGCTTCCTCTTGGTGAAAAACGGTACTTAAATTTTATTAAAGCTTCTGTACTAGCATATCATTTTTAATTAAAAAAATCAACCTACAATCATCCCGAAAAAAAATTCTAAAAATTCTACCAGTTACAAATCGAACAAATAAACAAACCTCTCCGATCGAACCAAAAAAAGCTTCCAAATATCTCAAGCCGCTAACCGCAAGCTCTCTCTCCCTCTCTGCAAAGAAAGCGCAACATATTGATATAAAAGTGCGCAGCAGCTGCTCCACCCCCGAGAGGCCAGTGGAATTAGAGGGGCGCGAGCGTATAAACGTCGTCCATTAATTAAAAGGGTAGATGCGCTGCGCCGCCGCGGTTCAATTAGTCCGGGCCACGGCTGTCGTTTCTGGCCGAGCGTATAGCTATCGGGGGAATCGCGGCGGCAGGCGTTAACGCGTTAACATGCGAGCTTTGGCCCTCCCCGTGAGTTTTAGGCTCAAGAGAAGACTAAGGAGGATAAGACTGATAAGAGAGAGAGAGAGAGAGAGAGAGAGAGAGAGAGAGAGAGAGAGGGGAAAGGGGTGATGTGGATTAGCTGGATTACCGGTCAATTTGGACACGAAGAGTTGATTTATTTGGAACGCATAAATCTGTTGTTGGTGGAAGCGGACACTAGAGTAGCAATTACGGTATTATACAGCAAACGAAGAGTAAAAAAAGAAAGACTGAATTGCACACGGAACTAGTAGAACAGGTAAATAAACAGAAAGCGGTATAACGGCAGGGGAGGACAAGAAGCAGAAAGCATAAGGGAGAAATAACGGAAGTAGCGGAAGGGGGGTGCAGGAAAGAGAGAAAAAAAAGGAAAGATAGCGAGAAATCGGCGGCCGAGTCTTGTTTCGCGAAGTGGTCACGCGATGCGCGAGCTCATTTGCCTCCGCGTCTGTTCCCGGTACTCGATTTCTCCCTTCCTCCTAGCCTTTGTGCTTTTAGGCACGCGCGCGCTGCAAGCTCGCGGCCAGACCGATAAAAGCTCGCTCGCACGACCGGAGGATAATAAACACCACCGCGTTCGATAACCGCTCCCTTTGCTCTTTGCTCATATATACACTTTTTTTCCTTATCCTCTCGCACGTGTATATCTAAATATTCTTTTCGCGCGCATTTTTTCGCTGCCGCTGCAGCGCCTTCCTTATCCCCTCCCGTGTCGAGCTTTTTTTTCATTAAAATGTAAATCGAACCGATGTCCAATTAAAATGCTAATTTTTATTGGTACGAGAGAGATGCGTGTCGCTTATGGGCTCGAGATTTACTTATTATGAGGGATTTTTCGCCGCGTGTAGAGAGCTGTCCCTGGCCAAGCGCTGATTTCACTCGGAGGGAAAAAAAAGAAAGCTTTCGCCGAAGGTTGCGATATATACTCTTATAAGAGGCGCGACTGTTTTTTGCTCGCAAGAGTGTGCTTAGTCCACTGATCGAGTCGAACGATTGCAGCGGCAACAGCGGTGGATTCAATTTTTTCTTCACGTGTTATGCTTGCATTTTTCATTACTCGGGTAAATTATAACGAGCTTAATAGATTTTTTTTTGCTCGGCGTTAAAAGCTTCGACCTTGGCTCTATCCGAGTAAATTCGTTTTGAAATTCAGGCCGGATAAGCAGCGAGCGCGAGTTTTCGGTTTAATCGAAAACTGCAATCATTTTTATCGCTAGATCTTAGATCCATAGTAAGAGTGACTTGAAAAAACGCTAACTGACACATTGTTATTTAAATTTCGTTTAAACTACCATCAAAAGCTACTTCCCCGAACAATAGCGACGAAACAAACAACATCTCCCAGCCCAACAAGTGTGCACTGCTCTCATTTCCTCCGAGAGAGCCTCAGCAAAAACGAAAATTGCTTTTACAAACCCAGAGCGCGTTCCCGATGCAGCGCAAGTGCCAAGCGGTAGAGCAAGTGTCTCTCGGAATCAATTTCGCGCCCAAGAGCTTGCACACAGTGGATCCTCGCTCCCCCCGTCGACTACAAATAGAGCCGTGTATATACATACCACAGCAGGCAGTGGTCGTCGTCGAGCCTTAAAATTCCGCAGCGTCATTTCCCTGCGGGACACTCCTGATGTCCTCCAGGACAATCGCAGAGGCTCGATCGTGATATCGCGTGTTGTCCCACCCATTGATTCGTGTGCGTGTAAGACGACGACGACGACGACAATTAGGAAGGCCTGAGTGTGTGTTAATTAACAAGGATGTTCAGAATTTTCCCTGAGGTGATTAGGGGATACGTGTGTGTGTGTGTAAGCAATGCGTATGCATGAGGTTATATTCTGAATCTCGGTCGGGAGAGAGAGAGAGGAGGCGTGAATTGTTTTTGAGCGAGTAGTGAGATGACGGTTTTCGGCTATTAGCCCGGCGGCGTTAGCGCGTTATAACGACGTTTTTGGGACATTGATCTTATCATGTTAGGAGTCGGTTTTAAGTAGGTCGAAGATTTTCATTAGGGTTTGGACGTAATGCCGACTCTCGTGGGTGTAATTCTTTTATAGGATATACTTGCAGAGATATACGATGTTTTCAAATTAGATTTCTTTCGAAAACTAATAAAAAAGAGCGAGCGAGCTCTTCTATCCTTTTTCACGAGGGTGATCGGGGAAGATCTTTCTATTTTTGTCTCCGAATCACTTGACATGCAAACTTCCGTATGCATAGCTCAACAAAGGGCCAAGAAAGAGAGAGAGAGTATAATTTAAATGATTCAAGGAAGCCGAGATGTTTTTCGATAGTATACGAGGAGTCGAGCTCATTTCCAACGTCTTTTACGTACGTTTGAAGAGGGTCTTTTATTCGGCCGAAGCTTTCGATGTCTGATCGATCAGCCCCACATCCACTTGGCCGTCTGACTATATTTGGTAGTTTCTACTTAATATTTGATAGGTTCGACGGAATGAAGTGGGTCGGGTTTCCTTGCTCGCGATTCGTGTTTTAATTTTCTTTCTAGTTTTGCAATTTCACGCCTGCGATGAAAGATTCATACGGGCGCTACCCGCGGGGAAGGAATTCCAGTAGAAAAGTCTCGCGTTGCTCGGACATGGTATAGAGCGAACTTCGTTTCTCTCCGATTATTCCGGAATTGAACTCTGTATATCGACAAAACGATTCTACAGCTTCGAGTAAATATTCTGACTAAGAAATGTGTCAATAGTATAGCGTGAGAATATTATTGATTATTTAAAAAAAAAAATTTACAAACTTACGACAAAAGTATAAGCTTTTCAGAGAAGCGCATAATAAAAGCTCAAAACAAAAGCACCTTTTCTAAAAACAACGAAAAACCGCATAAGAGCCGCGCGCGCTCGAAGAAAAGCCGAATCGATCCTCTCTCTCTCTCTCTCTCCCGCTGAGTAGTCGTAAAGTTGTGCTTGCACAGGTCCCATTGATTTCCCAGGCCCATGTCAAGGCTGCACACGCGAAGGCCCCGCTATATGCCAAAGAACTTCAAGCTCTATTCGTCGAGCTTCGTTCTTCCACGCGAGACGTGGTGTACACCACTACTACACCTGCTCGGAACGTTCCGCTCGATGCGTTACCAGAGCGACGTTCTCGGTACGTTGAGTTCGAGCTTTTTTCGATGGGCTAGAAAGATGGATGTGGTAGGTTTTTTGAAATAAGTTTTTTTTTTGCTCGAAAACGTGTTGTATAGCCTTGAAGAGTTAATCGCGAAAACTGTATATATACTCCCTTCGCGAAGAAAATTACCGCTCTAGAATGTGGTATATAAGGAACGAGAGATGGTGTGCGAAATGCCGGGAAAAGGAAAAGTTTTTTAAAAATATAAAAACAATTAGCTGGGCTTCAAGTGTATATAGCACACATAGCTTGTCGGAAAGTATAGAGAGATTTCAGCCCGGCAACACGTAACTTTTTAACAAGCATGATTAAAAGAAACCTAAATTGACGTGCTAACTTGTTTGACCTCGTGTTCAAAAGTTCTGCTTTCTATTTATATGTACTTGTGTATGTGTGTGTGTATGTGTGAAAATCCTCCGCAGAGCACTTGATTTCTATGATATTTATCATTTTTAACTCTCAAGCATGTAGTTGTGCTTGAATAAAAGCACACAAAAGCTTATCCAGCAGAATCGACACTCAGATTGTAAACTTTTTTAATACTCCGGTATCACGAGTGCGTATTTGAGATACTCAAAACTCGTGCAAAAAGAAAAACAGGAGAAACCGAAAAAAAGCTCGGATCAACAAAATCACTAAAAAAAAAAGAACTCGAGAGCTTGCAAAGAGAATCGACTCGAGCGTCATCGCACAAAGCAGCTGAAAATAAGATTCACCCAGCACACTTCTATAAATATACTCTGCTCACACATCTTCGAGCGAGAGAGATCGCAGGCGTCTACCATCACCCTCGAGTCGCACTCGTCCACACAGACACACACACATATACATACATGCACTTGCGCACACCTATGCGGCCAGTGTGGTATGTATATATAGAAGTCTACATACATCCCGGCGGCGGCGGCGGCGCGCAATAATCAAAGCTCGGCGGCGTGGAAAACCTTGACACGCGGCGTCGGCGGCTGCCTATCGATCAACGCCGAGGCCGTCACCCTCTCCGCCCGATCATCGCTGCAGCCTACCTATATGTATACACGAGAGCGCGCATGAAACTTTCAGCCGTCTCAATGCCGTCGATGCGTGCACGAGTAGTCGTCTGCGTTTTATACTTGTATATACTGCCTTCTTATACATACCTATATGTGTGCTTTTAACAGCTGATATGCACGACGAGACAAGTAGGCGACACACGTGGACGCGTCTCATTGTGTTGTTTGATTGACAGATTGTATTATATTTATATTTTTCTTTTTTTGAGTCTATCTAATAATGGCGCATCGATGCGCTCTGAATTTGGACACGAGATTGGTCAATTATTTTTAACCGACGTCGATATTTTTATCCCTAGGAAATACACTCGCAGCAGCAGCAGCAGCCTTGCCATTTATACCCGTTAAAGTTCAAGGATATTATTTTTCTCAGAAGCCCGCGCTGCGCTGCTCTCAACTGGGTCATTGTCGATATTTTATTTGTTCGAGTGTGTGTGTGTGTGTGTATTTTAAACATTTCTCTCGACGTATTATATTGAATGCGTTAAGTTCCATTCACATCAGCTATACTGTATTGTAATCTCAATGATTAATGCAATAAGCAGATCTGGGCGAATAATTCACGGGTATAAAACACCGCGATTTATTTAAAACCTAACCCGATTTAGAATTAAATCCACTCTTCTCTAGACTCGCAAGCATCAGCAGCTAAAAAAACTCGATCCAAAAGCCCGTTAAAAGCTGCTGCACAGAGAGCTTTCGAGCTTCCTCTCAATATTTAAATCAGCCGAAATTAGCTATTCCAGATCCTCTCTCTCTCTCTCTCTCTCTCTCTCTCTCTCCACAGCAGCGCATCGGGTCAACATGTGCACTGAGATATATACACCCTTGCACTGCTACTGCTGCTGCTGCTCTACCCTTATTCCAAACAAGCCTTATCAATCATTCATCAGACTTCGCATAAAGAATCAGCTGAAGCTATACACTGCTCTCTGGAAACGTGTATCCTGTATATACAAGTCGTACCTCAGCATCACGTCCGGCCACAAGATGCAGAGGAGGTAGACTAATATATTTAACTGCTCAACACACTTTCCATCAGGAAGTGAAATATATATTATATACACGTGAATGGAGTTGGAGGGAGAATATAATGTATAATAAAAGGGCTTTCTCCGTTGCATTAAGGTAATGCGTTCGCTGGTCCCGAGCGACGAGCCGTTGCAACTCTGATGTCTCTGCATCGCGATTTGCGGCGACGCGCGAGAGAGATATTCTTGTTGTATGCATACAGTGGTGGTGAGAGAGATGAAAGGGAATACAGGAATTTTTAGTGAAGATGCGGATGTAATAAAAGTCGCCGGTTTTTTTTTGAAGCGTGACAATTTGCGCGGGAGATTTTCTTTTTAAATTCTACGAATAACACATTTTAATTCCAGTCTTCGTTTCCTTAATCACGCTGGTAATTCATCTTAATCCAGTCATAAAAAGTCATGTTTTGCTGTATATACGTAAGACACAAGACCGGAGGCCGTGTATAGGATGAATTTTAGTGGCGCAAGTGATTTATTGCGGAAAGGTTACACTAAATCCCAGAATGTATAGCGGCTTCCTGTAATAAAATGTAAGCGAACCCTCTAGGCTCTCTCTCTCTCGATATATACAGCTATAGCTATATACTCGCCTTCAGCGCACACAAATCTTCCGACTGAACTTCACCGACAGTTCGCTACAATTAACATTGCCGATGAAATTTCAAGGCGAACGCTTAAAAACTTCGAAGCTCGGCGAGATACCGTAAAAAAATGAGTGCTCTCCGAGAGTAGTGTTTTACGAGCCGCTTTTAACGAGATACAAATTAAATTTGTATTTCGGAGTTATAGTGTATGCGCGCACTTTTGACAATCTGTTACTTCGATGCGGTTATACTTATTCATATATCGGTTCTCGAAAGTTAAAAAATAATTATAATGTCATCCCTTGGAAGAAGCGTATAATTCACATTTCCCGAGGGTAAATTATGTAAATACACTTGTTCTACAAGGATTTAAAGCCGTAATAAAGGCTAACGCGCGACACACGTGAGAGAGTAACAATTTTTCCTTTATTATATAATAGTCCAATTTTGATGTCGCTTTCTCTCTGCCCATAGAAGAGCTTTTTTCTCGCCGCAAGCTCTAATATACAGAAGGGGGATCATTACACGAGCGATCGATGCAAAAATCTCACCAGCGTCGCGTGATATCAGTCCATGCACTTACGCAAAAAAAAAGTAAGGAGAAAAAAAATTCTGGAGACCCGGCGTCAGGTTATAATTGAGCAGCAGCAGCAGCTTTTAATTTTCGCCCGTTTATCACAAAGATATCAACGAGCGCGTTTTTTTATATTTTATATTTCAAATTTTGCACCGCCAACCGACCAGCTCTTTCCGTTTAATTGCGCTGCGCTCATGTGTGTACGATGATAATTTTTCGAATATATAATTATGGTAATTCGACGAAACTCTTTCTCTCTCGTATAAAATATATTTTTATAATAAACGAAGGGCTCGACGCTCGGCGTTATTGATAATCTTCGAGGTCGCTGCAGTTATAGGTGGAAAATCGATGCGCGCCTATACTGCTGTGTGAAGTTATAAAATTCAGCCGCTCTCGGAGAACGCGATCTAGATAAAGTCTCGCGCGCACGCGGCTAATCTAGAAGAGTTGATTGCCGATAATCCGTAAATTCCATTAATAAAGTAATTACCATTTATCTATATTTAAATGTGCCGCGCGCGCGCGCGCGATCGTCCCGATAGTCTGCTATGTACAACTCAGCGATCGTTTGCGCGCTGTGACAGCTGCGAGAGACTAGGGCGAATTTATCAAAGTGTGTGTACGTGTACAATTTAATCTGCCTCTCTCTCTCTCTCTCTCTCTCTCTCTCTCTCTCTCGCGGTAATTAATGATGAATATATTTAGCAAAACGATTTGTTACTTAAAAGCTCGTTAAGCTTTATTTTTCAAACTCGCACTAGTATACACTAAAGTATAAAAGTCATTCGATCATCATCCGCTGAAAAAATTTTCGCGCCTCTTTAGAAGCGATTTGAATTTAAAAACCATCAATTCATTAGCGCGGTGCTTGTTGAAAAAAAAACGTCGCTCGACCTTTACCTCGACTGAGCACCGTCACTGCACTCGAGATTAAAATGCAGCGGTTATATAGCCGCGCATTTTTATTCACATCCGCGTATTAACCCTGCGCGCGCGCGTAGAGAGCTGAGAGCCATTAAACACAAAGTACCAAAGCGCAAATTAAACAGTCGTAAACCTTCAGGAGAGAGAGAGAGAGAGAGAGAGAGAGAGAGAGAGAGAGAGAGAAAGGAACGTTAGAGATTTACGATCGGATGCTACTGACGGTGGAAAGAAAGCCGCATGCTAATAAAGCTCGATACAATTATACACGTGCGCGTTATCGGCGCGCGTAAAAATAGTATCAGCTATACTCGTGTTTCGCGACGTAGTCGTAATTTTGCGCAAATGCCGTGTATAACTGGATATATGCGTGAGCTAGTTCGTTGTGAAAATATTTGAGCTCTTTTTGAATAACAAATCACAACGAGAGGAATAAATAATTGACGCTTATATACGTGAAGAGAACGTTCTTTTTTTTTAATGCAACGAAGCAAGCGCGTGATTTTTTCTGAATTTATTTCGAGAGCGATTACGGCAATATTTATAACCGCGATGACGCGGCTGATAATTCGAAATGTATTATAATATACAATCTAGAAGGCACATTTTTCGAAAGTCTCTTTTCCACTATACGCACGGTAATACACAAACGGAACGTTAAAACACGATTTAACTCTAATCTCTCTCCTCTGTCTCATGAATATTAACCAACGAAAATCCGAGTTCGTGTAATGCATCTATAATTAATCTTATTGAAATCACGCAACACTCCCACTCCACCCGATAAGCCGCCATCAGCATATATAATCATATCTAAATGACACATAACAAGCATTCGTATATTACACTTAATTATATCCCCCTTCATATTATCATCGAGCATTTATTCGCTGATGACCTCGTTATAACTAACGACCACCAGGTGTTTGATCATTCAATAAGAAAAATTATCTGAAAAAAATAGCCCTTACCGCTTTTCACTGCGCAGCGTCGTCGTTGTCCATCCGTTAATCGTATAGTCGCATCGCGAGCCGACGACAACAACATTGAACGACAGGATGCCGGGGCAATTTGCGTCGGCCGCGTGAAATATATCCGCGTCGCACGCAGAGTCCCTCTCTCTCTCTCTCTCTCTCTCTCTACCTCGCGGGTCTAGGTTAAGCAGCTCTGGTTTACTTCGAGTGATGACCTGAATGAACGTGACGTAGGAGGGAGGAATATAAGCGTGCACCGCTGTGTGTATATACTATAACGATTCGCAAGAGAGAACCACACTCGCAGTGCAGTAGTCTCTACTGTTTCACAGAGAGAGAGAGAGAGAGAGCACATGCTTGCTCTTTCGATTTCGATTTCTCGCGGCCTTGGCTCGCCGAGGCTAGAGAGCTACTGTGTGTGAGTCTAGAGGGCTCAAGGGAAGGAGAGATAGGCTTCTGCCGCTGCTGCTTTTTTTCGTTTTGTTTCGTTGAAATTAAGCCGGGGAATTGCGAGAGCGACTTGAAATAGAGTTTTTCTGTTGAATCTTGTTTGCGTCTTGTTTTTATTTCATTTGTTTTTTTTTCTTTCTTTAGTCACTTAGCGTTTTTTTTTATAACGAAAAGAGTCGTTGTTATTTTTTCTCGAAAGTTTTAATTGCATGAGAATTTAGTATACGCAATGCATTTCAAGTGTAGTAATAGTCACCAGACGATATTATATACGAGAGATCATTGACATGCCCATAGCAATTCAGAGAAATAATTGATTGGCGCTTAGCTAAAAATAGCTCTATACCAGTAAAGAGACCTAGAAGAAAGTTTCAAGAAATACAAGCTAGAGAACACGTAGCAGTGCACTGATTATCCGAGAGGTCACAGACACATCGATATTTCCCTTTTTTTTTGATATCGCGAATCTTTATTCGAAAGACAGTATTATATACACAGAGTTAAAATTTAATGCGGCTTTATACTTCAAGGCGTCGTCGACTTTTTTTTGCTTTCTCTTTTTGCAGTAGTGGAGAGAGAGGGATAAAACGGCATGAATCTTTCAGCGAGTATAGTAATTACATCCGGATTTACGGGGGGAATCACGCACAAGATTTATGCTCGGGATTCGAAAAGTTTCGAAATCGCTTTCCGCGGATAGAGCCGCCAGGGCGACGCAGCAATTTTATTAAGTGTTTCGATTATCTTTCTTTCTTATATACTTAATAAATTGGAAAAATAATATTACGCGAGAGGAGCGAGTAATCTGAAAAGTTTTTCCGAGAGATATCGTGAGCGGCCGGCATTTCAGATTTGAATTAAGATTGTGTCTCTCGAGTCGCGATAATCTTCGAGTTTCGAGCGACGACTTCTTCGTATAGAGAAAAGTAGTATTGTAATTACGAGCTTTTCTTCTCGTCGTTTTTTTTTTATCAGGAAAAAGAATAAGCGAAACTTTCTCTTACATTTCTGTCGAACTTCGAAAGAATGAAGTGCGCTTGCGTCAGATGCCTGATACGCTCTCTTTCTCTGTCATGTAGAACTTAAAACGAAAATTTGGCTCTTCCATTTTTCTTATAGGAACTTCATTTCTAAAAACACATTAGAGTACACGCGCCAATGATATAATTCGAGGTTTTATTTTTAAATTTCAAATAAAGTACCAACGAACCACTATACCACCTTCATTTTCTGATAGTACAAACAACTTTTCTGTTTAATCCGCTTCGCTTGACTGAATTTCACGAGCGAAATTAGCATCTACAACCAGCCGCTCGACTCTCTCTCTCTCTCTCTCTCTCTC
>UCQR01002003.1:0-17045 GCA_900474235.1 Cecidostiba semifascia
AAACTTTTTTTGGATTTTTATTTTGTCTAACTCTATCAAAAGTTACAGACAAAATAGCTATGGTGTACCATACTATTGGACTCTCCCCTAATACTATCATCACGTTACGCGATTGTATAGAGAAGCTGCTGACTTCTAACGCTTTATGTGTGTGATGTAATATAAGTACATCAGGTTTCTCCTGATATGACGCGCGTATCAACTTTCGCAATTATGCAGATTTTCAGATGAACATACGCTCGCTATCCACATTATTCAGCTTATACTCTGTTATAACTTTTTTTACAAACATGACTTTTTTAAAGAAAGTTACAAACTTTCATTATGTTATTAGTATAAGTAAGTACTATAACTATACGTTATTCGCATTAGTAAGATACTTTGTATAATATAAAATAGCAGAAGGTATAGTCCAGCAACCGTTTAGCATTGAGATGTAAGATCGCGTCATCGAGCGACACTTTGCGTCTATCTGCTGGCTCACTGCCAATATCAGGCGAAAAACTTCAAGACAATGTGAACCCTTTATATAAAAGTATTTTACAGCATTCAAAGTTTTCGTACAACATAATAATTGTACTCACCAAGAGACCGGACGGCGATACGAAAATTCCTGAGCCGATCATAGTCCCGACGATTAGAGCCACCCCACTGACGAGTCCCACCCGTCTCTTGAGGTGAACAGGGTCGTCCTTCTCTGGGTCCTGCCCCTCCAACCCTCTGCACCCTCCACTCCCGTCTTGGTCATTGCCCAAAGGGCCGCTCGGCTGCTGCTGCTGCTGTTGCTGTTCTTGGAACCCAATGGTACCTTCTTGCTCCTGGCTTGCTTTGGGCCAGCAGTTGTTGCGCATTCGCAGACTGCTGTTCGGCTGATGTAGCTCTCCTGTGGCTGATGTTTGCTCAACTGATGGCTGTTGCTGCTGCTGCTGCTGCTGTTGATGAGTGACGTTGCTGCCTTGTGGGCCTGATTCTGGTGCACCATGATGTGGGACGGCTAAGCAAGAATAAACATTGTGTCTTAGTACATGTATATACATAAGTAGTTATATGAGTGAGTTGAGCATAATGCGGTATTTAGCAACTCTGTGCGACTATAGGAATAATTGAGCTTTCAATATTTCATATTCTTATTAGCTCGGAAAATATACATCGGAACGAAATTAGGAGTCGCCTTTTCTGACGCAAGCGCGGATATTGTGTATTGAGCGTGAAGGTCTCGCGCTTTTTCATTATAAAACGGTATATAGTACAAGTATATACGCGACAATCTACGGAGAGGACTATAATACAATCCACAAGTTTCTTTATTCTCGTATAGAAGCTAATGAAATTACTTTTAGCGAATCGATGTTCTTATACTTTTACGCGCTTCCTGATGATGAAGAAACGAGAACATTTTCTTCATATATTTACTCCTCCCCGGTCAAATTGGTGGACACGTGCGGGCGCGCAAAGATAAAAATTCTGTCATAAAATAGTACATTTTTCCTCCTTCGATTTTTAAACTGCATGCAGTTGAGCGTTTAATTTTCTCTGCAACTCTTATAATAAAAAAAGCGGAATTCGCGGGTAATCCGATCTTTCCCTACTCCTTTATACGCGCGATTATGGAATTTCACGCGAAAAATGCCCTCTCCTCCACTTATATTATACTCCCACAACTCGGACCATCATCGAAGCATCTCGTCGACACGCTCCAGATATTCTATAAATAAAATTTCGACGACAAAACAAACATAAATAGCGGCGCTCTTTCAAAAATATACGCGCCAATAAGTATAATAGTCCGACGCCACGAAAAAAAAAAAAAAATAAATAAATAAATAAAGTTCCCGAATCATCGAAAACACATAAAGTGGTTGCATGCAGCGGGTGCGACGAAAATAACACAAAATACAAACGCGCGCTGATCGGCGTCACGCGACTCTCTGATGATGAGCACAAAGAGCGTATATAGAGAGAAACAGAATATGTATATACGCGCGATAAGTGTCGTGTGTGTCATTTCACATAACGTTGAAGCGTCGGTATTTCAAGTAATAAGGCTCGGATTTCAATTCGCTCGCGCGCACTCTGATGCACGCGCGCGTATAAAGAGCACGTCTGCTTGATCGCACGTATAGGTATACATGTATTGTATATATAACACACACGCGCGCGCGCTTTTTAAGCTGATGCCATTATATTTTTCATTGCGCGCGTGCAGTATATGTATATGTTGTAAAGTGCCGAGCGAGCGGTATGCGGAGATAATATATATATACAATACATAATATAAGGACGTCGCGAGACGAGAGGACACGATATACATGTCTGTTGAATATTGATGAGCAGAGGCGCCGTCACTGCAACAAACACAGTGTTTGGGGTATGATGTGGCGCGGAAAAAGGCGTGAAATTGTGTGAATTTCCAAGTTTAATGCATCAGACAGCTATATAGGAGTTATTTTTGTATATGATGCATCACGAGAGAGAGAGAGAGAGAGAGAGCTGCCGGCGTTAAAGGAACGACGATATATATTATGACAAGGTCTTGCGCAATCGTTGCACTAATTGGTTATGCTCACACATATACACTGTACAAAACGGCTATAAATATAGAGGGTAGAATAGTAGTGCTGCTACTATATACTGATGTGCAAAGGCCGCAATTCGCGCATATCGACCGTTGCGGTCTCGATCGATATTTTTTTTTTCCTGTGCGCGCTCTGTATAGATATATAGTTATAGCGTATTTCCGCGTTGGTATAGGTAATATATATTTATATATACACTCTTCGGTAGCTCCGAATAATCGACTTTTCTCTTCGGACTTGAGCTTTTCTCGTTAAGAAACAAAAGGAGCTTTTCTTCAGACGTTATCTATACACGAGAAGAATAGATAATCGCATAAGACGAAGTCATTGTATTACACGGCGCGATATATGAAAAGCGATCGATCGCGTCTCGTTAAAAAAGTTTCTTTAGCTACCTCTCGTTTAAAAAGAAAGCTCTGCGCTTTTTTTCTGCCACAAAAACAACAAAATATACGAAACGCCACTTCAATACAAGTTCAGACCCCCAAAAACATACACTAAATACATCCCATTGAGAGACGATCCCTTCAATCAATCAGCCCATCAGCAAGCGGGCGCCGGAGCGGAGCTTTTCTGATAACCACTTGCTACTGTCCCCCTCCCCTAAGCTCTCATTCCCTCTCTCCTTCCTCACCCCCGCAATTTTCGTGTGTGGAGATCCGCGCCCCTGCGCGCGCACATAATCCTCTCGCCTCTGTGTCGGATCGAAGTAGAGGCGGCGTATATATGTATCATAGTGGCCCCGCGCCAAGGTCGAGAGCGCGATTTACACGCCAGAATCGCCGCCCGCACACGCGTATTATATATTATATCCTATATAGCAGCTGGTGGTCTGTGTCTCTCTACTAACCCCTATATAGATTTTCACCTTATACTGTATGTAATAATCGTTCGTACATCACACGAAAGGTTTACACGTACGTATTATCCAGTCGATAATAGTATATGTATATAGACCTATATATTTATCTGTGCGCGCGTGTGTATGTCATCGACGCGTAATATGCCACGCCTCTCCCACTTTCGCGATGTTTTTCCCATATGTAGGTATATACTATATGCATCGCTACATGCGCGAAATAGACTTTTCCAGCGATATATATAGTAGGGTATGCGAGCTTCGATTTGTACGGATTCATTGAGCGCGGCGGTGTGTGTGTGTATGTTATACACGTGCATGTTTACGCAGCGCGCGCGAATGAGTTATTTATGCGCGCGGCCGAGTTTGCGTCACCTATATATATATATATATATATATATTGTTGCGAAAATAAAAATTTTTTTCTTCTTTTTACTTCACAGCACTCTTCCGATGCTATAATCAATCTTTTTCGTCAGATGAGCCATCAGAGATGTAGCTATATATTATATAGGTATGCAGAAAAGCTGCATCACGCGCGCTGCCAAAAGCAAAAGCGATGCTCTCAGAAAGAGAGAGCGGACGCAATGTAAGCGCAAGATTGACACGGCTAATGAAGCATTGTTAGCTGATTCTAGAAGTAGGTTAAAAATCTCGCTAGCGGCGTGCAACAAGTCGCCGAAAATACACAATTCCTCGGCTATTTTTATACATTATACACACATCACACATATATCGCAGCGATCGATATATGCGCGTATTAAAATAATTGGAAAAAAGAAAATTAACAAGTCGCCGCGCACGAATCACACGTGTCCGCGTAGAATATAATATAGCTATGTGTAAAAGTCTCGCGCCGGTCCATCCCATTCATCGGCTTTATAATAAGTACTATATCACACACACACTACACACACACAGACTGACCCATCCAGTACAACAGCCGGGCGACGCTTCCGCGTGAAAATTCTTCCGAGTGAGATTAAAAAAAGAATAAAACTTTCCACTTGGAGCGTCGGCGAAGGAAAGAGCGGTATGAGAATCGAATGCGCGTCAAACGAGAGAGAGAAAAAGTAGTGGGAGCTGTACGAAAGAAGATTTTGATATTCACGCATTTAGAGAGAAGCGGCGGAGGAGGCAGCTGTAAAATGATATTTTTGGAGGCTCGCGCTAGAAGGTATAATACTCCCGGCTGGATCTACTCGCGCGCAAGCTGATGCAACTCTACCCATCGTCGTCGTGTGCATCAGTGATTTCCACTTTAAACAGCTGATATTATATACTTGTACACACACACTGCATCGATACAGGATTATAATCGGCCCTCGGTGAAAATACTTTGGCACGGAACAAGATTGATCGTCGCGCGCTGCAGCCGAGCGTGTGATAATGAACTTGGCGCGCATGATGCGGTTTTATATTCTCTATAAGTATATGCTGAATGTGGGCCGAAGCTTTTTAGTAGGAGTATATAGTGTAGGTATAATATTATAGTATTACACATGGCTTACCTCGTTTGAGGGGCGCGACATGCATGACTCTAGAAGGGGCCGACGATAAGGGCGGATCGTTGTAAAACTGCCTCTCATGACACTTTGACGGCTTATCTGTAACGAGCACTGGCTGCTTGCTGCTTTCTCTTCCTCGTCGTTGACGAAGACTTGCTGATCAGACTATGATATACTATTTCTCCCAACTCTCTTTCTTTCTTTCTTATTCACCTCCGCTTGTGTTTTATCCCTCTCTATTGTAGTGTATATAAACGTCGATTGCGACGCACGCACCTGCTTCGCTATAATATTACAATGTAATATGGAATACTGTATACGCGCTCTATATTTTATATCCGCACAATTATTATTATTATTATATACGTATAAGAGCGATATGCTATTATAACAAAAAGTGCGTCGAGGGCGAATCCACGTGCGTCGTATATGTGTAATAATATAGTATATGTACTAGAGGGCGGGCGGCATATCTTATATATGTATTGCGAAGAGTTCGTACGAGTATAATATGTACGAGCGGCTTGGATCCCCGGAGCGAACTGCGCTGCTGCGAGGACGCAAGCGAGCGAACGAGCGAAGGCGCAAGCGCTCAGCTCTCTCTCTCTCTTCTTCCTAACTCTGTCTCGCTTCGATATATAGCGGGAGTATAAAATAAAGGTATTGCGTGTATATACGTATACATCTCCGCATTGTGGCGTATAGTGTGCTTTTTCTGTACCGCCGGAACGCGCGAGCGGCTCTTTTCCTCCGAACGACGCTATAGAAACTTATACTTATATAGATGCGAGTATTGTCTCTCGAGCGCTTTTATTCCTTTCCTCTCGAACGAGATTTGCTTTTTTTTTCTTCTATACGAATTTCGCGTGTATAATGAGAAAATCTTTTTCTTGCCTGTAAACGAACGGAGATAAAGCCGGCGTCACGAGTCCTGCGATCGTTTAAGGCCAGTCTTTGTCAATGTTAATTGGACCTGCGCGTGTATATGTACGTATAGGCATATACTCTTGACATCACAGAGTTTCTATTATGCATTGTGTGCAGAGCGAGAGGAAGAGCGCGCGCGCGCGTGTGTGTGTGTGTGTGTGTGCTGGGGTACATAAGTCGCAAGCGCCGGAGATTATAGAATGTCAAACAAAAGACGTTTGCAGAAATAATTGACGCCTCTTTTTTTTACACAAACGCTGATGCTCTTTTTCTAATACTTTGCATCGGTCATCTACCGATGTACATACTTTTGTATTGGATTGACACTCGAACTACACTTTTATCGATTCGACGATTATGGATCAGTCGGTGTTCATTGCCGTGAGACCATCATGATATGTATACCAGCCGAATTCATTTATTTCCCATTCCTCGATGACGTTAAGTAGTAGCGATCGACTTTCACGCGACATTCACAGCTCCGCGCGTTCTTTTAAAATTAGCAAAGCAGATATGCTCTCTTCTATATTAAATTCCAATAAAAATATATATACCGTACATTGTACAATCTTCCTATACTTATCGAGTTATAAGCTTCATATCGTCCGGCTAATGAATTAGACGCATATGTTATATGTTATATGTTTCGCAAGAAAATTGAAATTCGAAAAATTCTTGTGTCATAACGAGATCACGTCGAGTGTCAATCACCACAAATTTACAGCCGCTTTATTGATACAAAGTCCCTATATTTTTTAATGTAGCGCAATTGATCGATGAGACTGTAACTGCTCGGCGAAGACGCGTTTTATGAGCTTGATTGCTTTAATTGCGCGCAGAGCACAGCCTCTGAATACCGGAAAAATTGAAGACCGACATCAGACACGTAAGGATCGCGCGTGCTTTTGAATTCCCATTCGTCGCTTAAATATATATCCTAACGAACCGCAGCCGAATTAGTTTAGCAATTTATTACTACGAATCGTCTCATGATATTTTTGCGCTCTAGATCTTTGGGCGTATTTGAAATTGTACGTCTTTTTTCATCCGATGACATTTCTATGACAATCGAATTTTCTTTCTGTATTTAATTAATTCTTTCTTATAACTAGACATTTGATCGAATGTAGATGATGTAAAAGCCTTATTGCCTACTTGAACAGTAATATTGACCCTTTTTGGGTGTGGCTTATCGGAAAATGTTCCGTGTGTTAGGTATAGCGCAAATGACGTCAATAGCGTGTATCTTGGAAAACAGTTTTCTAGTCGCAAGAGTTGAGAAGAAAATTCGTCGTACTGATTTTCCATTACAAATTGGAACTAAATTATACCCGACGAGAAAACTATAGACTGCTAACGTCGTGTAATAATGGACCGAGACGCATATGTGTATTTGCATATGAATTATACCTTTTCCTCATAACTTGATGAAAATGAAAACAGCACCTCAACCATATTGATTATTTCTAAATATAAGGGAAAGGCCAACAATTTGATTCTTTTGTTTTTTTTACCTGATTTTATTAATTTCCTCGAAAATATAGTTTGTAACAATAAAGTATATAAATTTGCCCAGTAATTATTATATTTGGAAAATACCCATTACTCAAAAATTAAGATATAAAAATCCATACTAATATTCTTGATTAGAATGCTAAAAGAATTTGCTGGTAAATCAATTACTTTAGCATTCTCTTGTATAAAAGTTAAATAATTAAATATTTAACAAACCATTTCAACTACAATACTTTCAATAAAATCCTACGCAAGTATACTATGTGAAATGTAAGTCTACTTTGTATGTGTGTGCCATTTTGTTTTGTAAATCATAGTGATTTACTTGAAGCATTAAATTCTACTACTCGATTGTTCAGCACACTGTATTGCAGCTGCCATCGAAATACCTACATTATATTGGTAATGTTTTTGAACAACAATTATACACTTTCATCCAGGACAGACGTCCGTTTAACACTTAATCATTCGTTACACAGGTCTTGTAGCAATGCCATTACAATAGTATCAACTATGGTAAGATAAAATGCTGGAGCAAATTCTTCCTATTAATGCGCGCTGATGAAGTAGCGGTAGACGAGTGTTGCAAGAACTCCCAGGGCAATCGGAATCAACCAGGATCTCCAAGAACCGCTGCAATTGTGAATGGTCACATCACCACACAGCAACTAGCATATTTATATATATCGCGATTGAATTTAAATAGAATGAAAGTTAAAAAATAATTCAAACAAAGCCTTGTTAAGAGCATAATGATATGAATATAAATGTTTCAAAGATTAAAACACTTAGATGAAAAAAACTTGAGTTTTGTCAAAACATTGGTGCATGAAATTAATGCTTGGTTGGGTAACTAATTTACTTGACTAATGGAATAAAATATTTTCAGTCCTATACTTGTTCACCCCAACTAATGCAAAAGTTATCAGTTTTTTTTTTAAATTAACAATATTCACTCTGTAAATATTACAAATATTGTATTTATTGGTACAAATTTTTTGGTTTCCAAACAAAGCATTTTTTTTATAATATTCATTGCCAAAATTAATTAACTTTCATTCATCAGTTAAAGTTTCATAGCAATATTCTATCAAGCATTGAATTTACTACAGATTCATTATATGGAATGAATAGATGAATAATATAAAACGTTATGTAACATAAGGATGTTTTTACGACTAAGAGCAATGCCAATTACTAATATTTAAATACCTGGCGTCATCGTCTCCAGCATTACCACTAGAGGGGTACTTGGACTTATCATCACTGGCTTTTGTTCTTTCCTCCTGTTAATTATAAAAAAAAATTTTCAGAATGATATAATACATTGAAAAATAATGCGATTCAAAGGATTAGAGACTAACTGGTACAATTTCTCCTATTTTAAAGGGCTCCATCATCTGTCTGGCATCGGTCGAGTGCCCAACATCTTCGAATGGTTCTGTGGCATCTTTTCCAGCTTGCTCCAAAAGTACCTCTTCACCACCAGGGTGCTAAAAAGTAAACGATTATAATATTAATTAGTCTGAATAACATTTAAATTAATCAAGTAGCGAGATCGGCTTAAAAATTTAAGATAGGTTATGATTAGAATTTTTCAATTGAAAGTAAACGTGGATTAAGGCAAAGTATACCTCGTTCAGAAAGTCCGTGACGTCGTAAACATTGTTGTGAATAATCAGCCAAGTTTCATTGCTATCATTGTGCTGGGATACTTCGGCACGGGTAAATAATTTTGGAGCACTGGATTCCTTAGACGCCATTTCTCTCGAAGCCAAGTCACTTGTGCAGCGTACCTGAGCGTACCCACGCGTTACCTTACCACGCAAACAGTTTTCACAATGAAACAGCAACCTCTAGGTTATGTTTCTGGTTTGTATTCGAAAAATGGCTTTTATTTGCGTATACGTGTTGCGCACGTCGGTAAATGAGCTAACTTTTTTATCGGCTTTGTCCCGAGTCGCGATTCATCATTGCCTCTCAATATGAATTGTTTAATAAATTCATTGAATTGATAAGTTTACATAAATTTGAATTCAGACAATATATTTTATCATGTGACCAACTAGAGAAAGAAGCCCGATGATTTATGCAATGAAAACCTTGAAGAGATAAGTGAGTCAGCTGTAATTTTTTCCAAGTAAAAACTTGAACGTTTCCTGTCTGCGTACGTCGAAGGTCTTGAAAGGACGCATAAGAAGTAATAAGTAAAAAACAGCAATATCTTTTTTTTTAAATAGATTTTCAAGTCTTTAATTGGCACAATTGGAGAACATTTTCCAGAAGTTAAAAATATTAAAGTTTCTCTTTCCTAACAATAAAAATATCGATGTATTTATTAAAATGCGTGTATATCTAACAAAATTACATGTACATATATATATACCTAACTCAGACACACATTTCTATTTCTTAATTTTTATACATTCTTGGGATTTTCTATTAGAAAATTGCCCATTGTTTTCTTTGCATACATTCATAGTAACTTTCATCCTCTATTTCTCTCTTTAACATCATAAAGGTGAAGTGATCGAATTTCGATTCAGATAATCGCAGATTAGCTATAACACTCTAATAGACATTGATAACATGATAAACAACGCCGAGATTCATAAAATATCTGCCAAATAAAATAGATTAAAAACATTTTTTTAAAAGATCCGAAAACGGCCCTACCTTGAAAATCGAGGTTCGAACTTTTTATTTTTTCGTATACAACTTTAAAATTTTACAAAATAGATATTTTACAAAGAAATGTATATGGTCTTTCGTATCAAGTAGATAAATTACAAAATATCGCTACAAGACTTGATCGAGGCTTCATTAAGAACTCGCATTTTGGCATACCTTGATAATAATGACACGAATATAATAGCAGTCGATCGCAGCTTTGAGCGCGGAAAACTGCTTAAGGAACCTAATTTTCGGAAATACGTTCTTTCAGTACACAGTTTGATAAACATTCTAAAAGAATTTTAACAAACACATCAAAACTTCTCGAACTGGTTACTTTTCGAACACTTCACCTTGCTTTGAGCGAGCGTGTACTGATAAATTCGCGTCTACGCTTGATTTTTCACTTAGAAACTCTACGAGATATCGAGAACCGGAGAAGTAGGTATTAAAAGCGACAATATGTATATCAGCGTGGTGTTGCGAAGCTACGTTGCGCAGCACATACGTTTCTGCTCTGTCTTTGCGTATTGAATACCTATACGTACGTACATAATAATGCATAATTCGCCGTGCTCGCTATGCGCAGGCGGCTAAAATATTCGTTGTATCGACTTATCATACCTCTTCTTCGACATACTCTTTCGGGAAAAAGCCCACCAAATCACCAATTTTTCCCTTCCACCATCCTTTGGCATCACCTTCCTTGCTAAGCACGACAACGCGACAGCCCTTGCGAAGACTGAGCTCGTTGCGTTCACCACCCCGGAAGTCAAATAAAGCCTTGGCCAAAACGCGCCTGAATGGCCAGAGTAGTCGCTGATCTAACTTTTCGAAGTTCTCTGAGAGAGAGACACGCTCGTAATACTCGACCAGTTCGACCACGTTCTTGAAGTAGCGCGATTCGCTCAAGTAGTACAGATCGGCGCCATCCACCTCGCGTTTGAATATTCTTATGTGCTTCACTGCGTTGTCAGCTCTGCAATTGAGTAAATACATCAGTATTGATAAAAACTTGAGCATCCTTTGTTGTATACAATAACAAAAATAACTTAGAACAAAGACTCACTTTATACTCAGAGCATAGTTGGTTTCGTGCTTGAGCCGAGGTTGGCCGGCCGCCGGACGGACCCGCACCATGTATGTCCCGTTTTCGCGCGCCTCAAGTTTTTGCGCGGCGGCGTCTCGGCCCATTTCGCCGACGTACCAGAGCTTGGCCGAGAGTTCACGCTCGAACGGTTGTGGCGGTGGAGGCGGCGGTGGCGGTGGGGGAGGCGGCGCCGGCACGCAACGTCCGGAGTAGGCGATACACTGCTTGTGCACAGATAGCCGGCAGGTCTCGCATCTGTAACCCTGTAAAAAAGATAATTTTAACGAACGCTCGACTCGACTTGTTGCACGCTGTGCCACAAAGTACAGCCTACTTGAAATATTCTGCCTTTGAGGAACTTTCCGCAGCGTTCGCAGCTGCGCGCACTATCGAACGTGGTGAGCTTGAATTTGTGGTTGGTGCTCCGACAGGCGACCGGCGCGATGTTGTCGATAGCGTCTTGGAGAGCTTTCATCCAATTGAGCTTTTGTTCGTCGGTGCGGGCGTAAAGGGTGTATGCTTTGTAGCCTTTGTTGTGAACGAGAAGCCACTGGTACGACCAGCGCGAGTCCCGTCCTAGGGTCTTTCTGGTCGTGGGATTCTCCACCCGGTACTCATCGAGTCTTATGGTCTCTCGATAGCAGTACTGATCGCTACGGCCGGCCTTGCACACAAGCACCACCTGCTCGAAGATGAAGGCGTATCGGGCTTTTATCCGCTGATCCCCGTGAGCTTTCACCTGACGGACGAGAAAATTAGTTGGAGTTATAGCTGATATAGAGAATGTTTATGAAAACTGTCTTTCGTACCTTAAGCTCGCCGTCCTTCAGAAGCCTTCCGTAATCCTTGAGTTGAATGTCTTCCGCTCTCTCCCAGTCCACTATGGAACACTGAATGTCTTTGATGATGTCGAGCGTGTCGGAATCACGTTTGACTTCGTTGATGTACTGAGCCACGTCCACCATGACTTCGCGAGCCTGTAACAGTTGACGTCGATCCTCAAGCCAGTCGCGAGGTGTCTCCTCCACAAGCTTGTCCAGCAGCAGATGGTACTTGAGCACCCTCTGCATCGGAACAGATAGGATGTCGCGCAGTTTGAATTTTCCATTGTTGGCTTCTTGTTGGCACCTCTGCAGGAGTCATTGAGAGTATTAAAAGCTGATCGAGGCGAGATTGAAAATAAAAGTAATACAACGGCAACTCACTATGACTTCTTGATTGATACTCTCGTTGTTGGCACATACGTCGAGCAGCGTGTTCTGGGCGGTAGTAAGATTGGCACAGTAGTCTCCGTAAATGAGAAACTTCTCCCGCCAGTCGAGAAAGACCTGGCCGAGGGCGGCTCCGTCCCGGGCTTTGCGCAGTTGACTGTGGAAGCCCGCGTGAATCTCGGCAAGGTCCTTGATGCCGAAGAATATGCGCGCCGAATCCTCGGGACGCAGAAGCGCCGAGAGCGGCCGAGCAAAGTGTTTGAGCAAACTGTTCAGCACCTCTGAATAATTGCGCTCCGTTTCCACGAGCTCCTGGATCACGTAGTCGCGCTTTTCGCCTCCGGTCGTCGATGCGGCTGCGGCTCCCTATTGTTGGAATTGAAAATTTGAAAGTTGAATTTGTTTTTTAGAGGATTTTGAGAAGGTGCTCGAATGTGCAGTCTCGTGGACAGCACTCGTTGTCGTATTAATAACATATGTAGATTTGAAATTTGAATCAGACGCACGTTCGAGCATCTTACCTCGTGTGGATATTCTTTCTTCCTGACGTCAAACTCTATTCTACGACACCATCACGCGCTTGCTATATGTGGCGCGACTTATATTATAATATAATGTGAAAATGCTCTATATAAATATTCCAAACATGCGTGGCGAGAAAAATGTCGATAGATTAATAATAGCTGCTTATTTACCTATAATCGACATCCTTCTCACCGTCACGATTCGCAGCTGCATTATAAAAACAAATATATAAAAGAGCAGCAGCTCAACTTGGCTAAACAGCTGCATATAGTATAATGTATAATAACGAACCCGAGGACGAAAAATAATAGTATAAAATAGAAGCAGCTAATAATATAGAGTAGTGTGAATAAAAAAAAAGACTGCACAAAAAAAAGAACCTGTGAGGTCGGCAGGGGCGGCAGTTGCAAGCTACAGAGATCCTGGTAGATTTCCTCGCTGCGAGCCTGGCTGCAGAAAGCCCCGTAGCCGTCCTCCTCCGCGACTGGATCATCAGCACTAGCCCCGTCGACACTGGCTCCATCCTCGGTACTCTGTCCGGCACCGTCGCGCCTCCTAAACCGCCTGCGACGACCCTCGTCCTCTCGGCTTCACATAAACAATGAATAGCCATGCAGCTCTCAACTAGGCGTCGAAAATTTAAAACGAAACGCGAGCGCGTCTGCGCGATAACATATACACACAGCGGGAAATCATAATAATCGTAATATCATTGCTCACACCTCTTTCCGACTAATATATTCATGTAATAATATACAATGATGTGCAAGCCCAACAAAGCGATCAACAAAAATAATATACGAATAGTAACACAACTCGCTCGGCTCTCGAGCAATTCTCTTTTTTTCTTCTTTTTTTTTGCTTTTGGTGTTATAATAATACTTGAGCTCAAAGCATGCAGACACGGACGTGTTTTATCGTTTAACTTTTTTTTTTCATTTTATCGATTGCAGCAATTTATAAAGATATATCGTTAAATTGTTTTCTTTTATTCGCCACTGAGTTACTAGTTGATGCTTTAGAAGAATTATTTATAGATAACATATAAAAGCTGTTTAAAAAGTTGGTTGAGCTCGTGCTATGTGTGCCGACGCTATTAAGTCACCGTGAGTATAGACAACGGTCTATCTCACTGACAAATGTGCGCACTGTCCATGTCTGGATTTCATTTCGGAACAGCTCGGCTTTACGCCGCTGATTTCGTTAAAAAGAGGCTGCAGTGCAAAACGGAACTGTTCCGATACGAAGCTCTGCCCTATTCTCTATGATCAATCAAGATACTTTCTTATAAGCAGCATAATATTACAATAACCAATCAATAATTATCTCATGTCTACACAACATCTTAAACAACTGTTGCGCCTAAGGTACGAGATAAACTAGCAGCAACATGTAAACAATACAAGAATTCAGTTTTGACGCGTACCTCCTCCTCAGAGCAAGTGGACCAGCTGTGTCGAGGAGTTGACTGCGAAAAGCAGAGCAACTCGTGATAAACTTTCGACTCACCTAGGTCCATGACCCTAGGTTTTATCGTAAATGTTACCACTGGTGCCATAGAGCTAAATGCACAAAAGTCACCACAAACGATTCTCATTTTATTCTCTAGTTGTTGCTGCTTTCAACATCATTTTAACTTTGACAACAAGACTTGGTTAAAGAACATATTTCGAAATTTTGTTAAATGAATTCTTCTTGAATGAATAGTAGAAAAAATGTTCTTTAAAGCCATCTCTTAAAGTACGCTTATTATGATCAACTTACCCAACTCCAGCGCTTTGTAAATCCTTGTAAATATCTTCTTGGGAACGACCTTTCTTCACCGTGAAACCTCTGAAATTCAAACATCATCATTAGCGCAGAAGTGAAAATTTAAACCAAAACATATTGTGTAGACAGAAATACTAACTCGATACCCTTGCTTTTGAATCGACCAGAATTTGAAAGCAGAGACAGAGTGCAGAGAACTTTGTGAAAGTTGGATAGATCAAAAAGCATGGAAGGCTCAAAAAGATCAGACTCCGACAATCCAAATACACTAGTGCAGGCAGACAAGAAAGCATTTATGTTTCGTAAACACAAAAATTGAGCCATCTGAGGCTTTTGATTGACATCTTTGCTGTCTATGCATCCTGTTTCAATGGCATTCAACAGATTGCACAGAAGAACTCCATCTCTCAGTATATAAGCCAAATCCACAGCTGTAGCTGTTGGCCAGTTGGCTTTGTGATCCGATCTCAATGCTCCACATCTTATTAGCCAACTGGCGCAGTCTTGCCAGCTTTTTCCGTCGATCTCTGGTCTGCTATCTGCTCCACTCATTTTGCATTGATTGTTATCAATCAATGACTTAACAGGCAAGAATAAGGCAATAACAGCGTCGTTGAGCAGCAAACAGATCTATGCATGTTTTGTACTAGCTGAATTTTCGTTGGTAATATTTTGAAATCACAGATCTAGAAAACAATGTCATTTATTACTTCAGGTTTGGTAAATATATATTCAAGAAACATGGATAAAAAGGATAATAAAAATAGGTTATTATAAGTATAAAACCATATTTATTTTTAAAATCAACAAGTTTGATCAAAGGACAAACAGTCAAATTTAAACACAACAAAGCACTGATTAATTTTAAAATCTGTTCGTTCACGTTCTCAATAGCGAACAATCACTGGATTACAAATATCGCGAAATATACAAAAATAAGTCAGACAAAGAATTTTCTTCATATCGAGATGGCATATCCTACTTACTCGGAGGCAAAGCGACGACTTATCGTTGGTCGAACAAACGTCTCCTTTGAAGCTCCGACTCCATAAATTGCCCCGAGGGTTATGTGAATTGTAAATAACAACACTGCGTTATCCCAGTCGTCGGCGAGGTTCCCGCAAGTGACTTTGGCGACTTCATCGCAGCTGGAAATTGAAAATGACACTTGTACACCTTGAGCCCGGCCTTTATATTTTTCTCCCTCGCTCACACACACACACACACACACGACACACTCGGCTCGCCCAGGCGAAGCGAGAAGAAGAATTTAAGCGATCAATCTATGTGCGGCAGGGCAGCCGCAGCAGCAGCATCCCATTGAGAGCTAGGGGCTTGCGGGTGAGAATGGAGCAAAAGATAAGTACTATATATAATACACGTATACGTATGTGACGATGCATACATATAAGAGGAATCCCGCACACAGAAACGTTATGTACTTTTGTTCCATTAATCTCGCGATAACACGCGAGATACACGTACTTACCTGTGCGATTAAAAGCGAGCACAATGCCCTTGTCTTTTGCTGCTGATTGCGTGAGGCACGTTGATTCATAATTGAGGCGCTTATCACATTGACATCGTTGATTACATTTATTATCGCGCTTCGGACGTTCAGATATTTCTGCGCTCGGTCTTAGTTCGTATGTGGACTGGACAGCGTAGCGCCATGTTGGATTTCCGCTTTTGCTATATACTCTCGCGCTCTATATATATACTGGCATTTCTGCAAGATAACCGCGGGCTGCTGTGTTCCAGTAAACAGAATGTGTGCTTCAAGACACCTGTAAGATGACTTTCGACTTGCAAGTAACATATATATACATATCACGTGGGTAATGCGCCACCTATATAGAAAAAAGCAAATATTTAAAGAAAATGTTACCTACTGATGAATTCAAGACTCTCGTTCGCATTTTAACAATTATAATAGAATATAAGTATTCCGAACTGGATATGTGTCATTGACACTCTTAACGGTTATATAAACAGGGCAAAATTTACTCAAATTTGTTTAAAGTCTGAAATAAGTACACAAATTTTCTTCCGATTTTCCTGCTTGTATCAACAATTTACCAAGTAATATACGTATATTGATATAAAAATGTTAACACACACATTCATGAATTGCTTTCCGGTTGACCAGCATGAGTCAATGTCTATTCGCCATATAAATGAAAATTGAATTTTGTTAATTTATTTATATATTAAAACAATATATGCATTGTTTTCTATTATTGCGTCAATAAATCATTATATACCTAAACGTCTACTACTATAAGCGTATATTTGGAACTGATAAAAATGTAAGTATATAGATACTTTGATATAGGGGTGTGCGAGTCAAAAGTCGAGTTTTATATTGGGTTACGATATTACGGTGCATAT